>LNAC01000019.1:5935689-6032838 GCA_002007465.1 Ailurus styani
GGAGCCGGGCGCCTGAGGGAGCCGCGGGAGCCTCGGGGAGCCGCGGCCCGCGCCCTGCGCCGCCGCCGCCTGCTCGCTTCCTCCGGGTTCTCGGCCCCGGGCGCTGAGGCTCCGGTCTATAAATAGCAGGTTACCGCTCCTGCTCGGCGCGCACACGCTCACCAGCGAACGCAGGAAAGTCAGGCTAAAAGTGTCTGCTGCTGCTGCCGCCCCCCACTCCGCCTCCGGGAGAGGTAATTACCCGCCCGGGATCCGAGGGCTCGGTGGGGATTTTTGCAGGGCGGCGTGGGTGACGGTGGGTGATTCGGGAGGCGCTGGAGCGGTTCTGAGAGCGCGGGGACACGTCCTGGCGGGGGGAGCGGTCTGTTTTGCATTAAGTTTCCCAGGCTCACTGCCCCGGTGGCCCCTCCAGCCCTGTCGCCGACGGGTGGGTGAGCTGTCGCTCCTCGGTGGCCGGGGTAGCCCTGTCACCGCGCTTGTCCTGCCGCCGAGCGCCCCTGGGCCCGGAGAGCGCGCGGGTTCACCCTCTCGCTCACACTCACACTCACGGGCCCAGGGTAACTCCGAGCTCTGGCCTCGCCGACCTTCCAGGGCTGCGCCCACCTGCGCGGTCCCTTTAGAGCGGCCGTGGTGGCCCCGGGGTTCGCTCTCATCCCATCCCGGCCGCGCCAAGCTGCCGCCGCCGGCCTTGGGAGAAGTCGGCTTTAAGGCGAGGGGTGGGGTGGGAGGTGGGACCGGGGGTGGCTGGTACTGAGGTTCCAGTTGCCCCATGTCCTGGGTTTTCCCAGGGAGCCCCTCTCCGTGATCGCCCCCACCCTACCCCGAGCAACTCATTCGGGCAGTGAAGCCCGGCACGTCTCCTCTTGGCGGAGGAGCATCCCTTGTCCTACCCAAATGAGGTCTCCCCGAAAAGGGTTAGAAAACGAGGGCCTGGGGTGAAGGCACCGGGAAGGAGGGTGGTGGGAGGGGGCGTTATTGTCTGGAGTCCAAAAACCGCGCTGCCAGCTCCACAACCTCTCGCGCCCCTCTGGCAGGGAGGGCCCAGGCGGAGGGGTGTCTAAGAGCCAGGGCTGGTGCCTGAGTGGACTTTCAGGCTCGTAGCTGGGAGGAAGATGAGGATGCCAGAGCTACACATACCTGTTTTTGCCTCTGAAATCTTCCTGTTGGGGGGGTGGTGGTTTTGGGGGTGGTTTCTGACCCTGAGGACATGGTGAAGAGGGACCCGCAGTTTCTGTTTGGGGACAGGAGGTTTTATGAGGGTGAGGATGCGCATATTGATTAGGTTGTTGCTGCTGCTGCACAAAACTTACTGGAAAAACCCGGGAGGGTTTTCTATATTACTCCTGTTTTAATGGTGCAGATTTGCTCCTTTGCCTCTTTTTTTTTTTTTTTTCCCTTCTTCTTCTCTGGAACCAGGTACCCCACCCCCCGACCCAGGTTTCTGAGATGTGTTATTTGAGGTCATTACATTTTATGACTCCAGGTGTTATATTTTGCATATCTCCTTCCTCTCAGTGTGACTGAACTTGTTTATAAAGGTGTGAGTTTATTAAATAAGTAAAAGCCCAGAAGACAGAGGGTAAATTCATCTTCTTCTCCTCAAGATGGGCCTTTTCATAGGTGTAAAACTACATTTCGAAGACCTTGCTTGTAACAGGAATTTTCTTGATGGGTCCTGGACCAGAAACAGTAGTAATCTGACTTACTGCTAAAGCAGCATATGCGGTACAAGGAATCACCAACAGGGCAGCTGGCTGATGGTGTGCAAGAAGTTGAGTAAAAAGGGGACTGGGCAAGTGGGCTTTGTCTCACTTAGTAGACAGAGAAATGCATTATCTTCTGTTCCTTTGCGATAGGCTCCAGTAAAGCATTGATAATAAGTCAGAGTAAATGATCAATGGCTTTGTGATAAGTATGTGGGTGTTAAAAATTAAACCTCTTACATTTATCGTAATGTAAAATGTTACTGCAATGGAATCCTTTTTCAGCATATTTCTTTAAAATGTGATTTAGAAGATTGTCCTTGAAAGGTTATGAAATTTACATGTGAAGAGAGTCTAAATGTTCAGTGCCATTAAGAAACCTATGTACTGATTGAATTATGGATCTTATTTTGGAAGAATATTCTCTGGATCAAGCAAATCGATGTTTATTTGTGATGAACTAATGACCAGTTAGAATGCACATATTTATAACTGTGTTTTGCTTTTGATCTGTCCATAAAGCATAAGAAAACCCAAATAGACTAAGTTTAGTCTTCTCCCTTTAGTTGTTCAAAGAAGCACATGGTCAAAGTTATAGGCAGAAAATACTTTTAAAATGTTGGACTTGAGCTTTACTTTGGGAGTCTCAATTGACTGAATGACTTCATTTATCATAAGATTTTTGTGAAAAGACTCCTAAACTCATCAGTTAAATTTGTAAAACAATGTATTATATTTTAGTTGCATGAAATGGAAACTCCTTAAGCTTGGGAAAAAAACCAGGTATTTGTTTTAAATTGTGCGAATTGAGAGTAATTCATTTCTTTTTGAGATGTGGGAGTTTCTTTTAGTACAAGTAATATAAGTCCTCACATGGGTAACAGAGTTAACTTTTACTACTTTGAGTAAAACCCAAGAGAGCAATTCTCCTAAAGGTACAAAAAAAAAAAAAGCACACTTTTCTCGTATCTCTTAGCAACCAAGTGGATTTCAGTTTCCAGATAAGTATCTGACATCTGAGAGTACAAAGTTAAAAAAATTATGAAATCATAATTAGTGAGTAAAATGCTTACTGAATATCTATTACATTTTCTTATTTCAGTGCGCAATCCTAGCCAGTACCAATATTAGACATACCAATATCATAATTTTTGTAATCTTTGTGGAATAAGTTCTTGTCTTTCATAACCATGGGGATTCTAACAGATTGAGATGTGCTGTTTTAAATAATCTCAAGTTAAATGTTAACATTCAGTTCAAAGCTGTGTCTTTCTCTTCTGCATTCTCTAATTTTTAAACATGTTTTAGCTTTCTAAAGCCCTAGGGAATTTGCTTCATAGGCCATTTTGTTACTACTTGTTTTACGTTGAGTTAGAAATTCTTGATTATAAACCTCCTTAGGACACACTCATAAATATACATACTTTCATATTCAGGCTTAAAAAATGAAGCTATTAGATAAATAATTTCAGCTTAAACATTTATTTTTAGATGCATCCAAATGATGTTATAGTCGCATTTTTTCGTGTGTGTGCAAATACACATAGCCTTTGTTTTCCAAAACTTTAAATGCGGTGTGTTTCTACAAAACACACTAAGATATGTGAGAAAATTCTAAGGAATGTTCAGAGTCTCAGGCACAATTGTCGTTTGAATCAAGACTTGTTAGTTCCTTCACCTTATACATTTTCACTACCTTGTAGATTAACAGGAGAATTTTAAAAATGTTTATGAAGTTTTATAGTAATATAACTATAATATAATATAATACAATATAATATATAATAAACTATGTTGTGTATATATCTGCAACTGTGGTGGTTTTTCTTATATCAGGCATAGTTGTAACAACTACCTTATTTCCTGGAGTTATCTTGTTATAGACAATATATCATAAGGCCAATGGAATATCTAGGAGTTACAACTTTAGACTTTTCATTCAATTATAATTTTACTGAACATTGAGATGTCATGATAAATGCAATCCCAACATAGTATGAAGAATTGGATTTCAATATGTGTTCTTAAATCATATTTTCCAAACCGAGTTTCTCAAAATGTGATATTTTGAATAAATCTTTCTTCTGCCTTGGGCAGACATATCAAGTAGGTGTATTGATTATGAGGTGAAGGCCTCAAAATAGCACTAAGAGCCTCAAAGTAGTCTTAATAGAACTAAGTGAAATAGACTTGGAAGTAGTCATTTAGTTAAGCTGATTAAAGGAAATCTTGAGAAGTTTTCT
This sequence comes from Ailurus styani, assembly GCA_002007465.1. Taxonomy (NCBI): domain Eukaryota; kingdom Metazoa; phylum Chordata; class Mammalia; order Carnivora; family Ailuridae; genus Ailurus; species Ailurus styani. The sequence goes on from LNAC01000019.1 coordinate 5,939,636, forward strand.
AGATCATGTGGCTTTGATCAAAGATTCCTTCGAGAATTATCTAAATTAGTGATTTCAAGGAGATGTAGGTAATACTTCCCTTAAAGGAAAAATTCTTTCTCCTTCTCTCTTTCCCTCTCTTTCTCCCTTCTTTCTTCCTTCTGTGTTGCTTTTCATCCATTTGTCTATCATTTCTCTATTTTTATGTGACCTTCTGGTCATTAAAAGGAAACAGTGCAACAGGCCTAATGTTGAAGTCACTGAATGACATTCTCTATTGTCCACATTTCCAAGGATAGAAATGTTTATAGGATATACAGGCAGGCTTAATACTCATGCTGATTTTGAATTATTGGAGGAACAAGAGCATTGAAAAGTATCTTTTGAGATCAAATTAAAAATAGAATTCTTGAAAATTTCCATATGTTATTTTTAAAATGTCTTTTATTAAAAAATTTAAAGTACTTTAGAAGGAGAACCTGAGATGTTTATGTTTCTCAAAAAAGAGTGTGATTTTGAAAAAGTTAAGTAAAATGTTTTAAGAAGCCCTCTGATTATTTTTCACTATGAAAAAATTCATTGACAGAAATATGAGTCTTTCACTTTTCACTTTAGTTCTTAAAATAGGTAGTTATGTGTATTAAGTAGACCAAACTGGGAACTACCACTGCAAAATACAATGAAGCAAATAAAATATACTACCTAACCACAGTAAGGTCATCTATAGCAATCCTTTCTTTAGTCTTTCAAATGATCCCATTTTGTTTTCATGGGGATTTATTTTCCTAGTCAAAAGATCAGAGATGACCTATAGCGATTAGCACAACTGAAACACAAAAAATTTATTCACATCTAGGAAAATAAAGTAGAACTAAAAACCAATGGCATCTGAAATTGAAATTATAACCTGTACATGAGGTGAGATTATAGCTATGTCCTTAAGAAAGCTTGCGAGTATCAGTGATTTTTTCACATCCTTCATGTCTTTTCAAGCATCTTCATATGTCAAACTTGCCAGCTAAACACATATTACACTTAGATCAACATACATCACATTCATAATAGAATATGTTGCACACTAGATGTATAGTATTAAAAAGAACTTAAAAAAACCCAAACAATTCATGTTTTCCATAACAAAATCTATAGCTTTTTATATTTACTAATCTAATCAGATCTTTCTTACATGAATTTATAAGACAGGGCTGATTTTATGGTATGTGTAATTTCATTTATTTTTAATAGCTTTCTTATGTTGAATTAATTATAAATAAATATGTTTCAAATCTACCTTTCTGGATAAATTTCCTTTGAAATAGAGCATTTCCACTTTCCTGAAGACATCTATTGCACATTTGGAATTAAAAAGACATTTAGCACTAGGTGGCAGTGTGGAATGCTTAGTAGCCTTGCAACATTTTAATTGCAATATATTCATTATTAAAGATTTTCTTTTAAACAGAATTTATTTATAATGTGAGCATGTTAAAGAAATTGAAATCAACTGGCAGCTAAACCTTTAGCAGTATATTTAGAAGATCTATTGTTTGTAAGACTTTAAAGATTTTATTATAATATTTAACATACTCTGCTTTTATATAGGGTTTGCTTACATGAGGGATTGTTAGGAATTAATTGAATTAAATATACCAGAATTCTGCTTATGATAGAGTAAGAGAAAAGGAAAGGGAAAATTAAGTGAACATGATAGGAAAGAAACCATATGGCCATTCTAAAGTAGATATCATATTAACCGTGTTTTAATCCTAATACGGTTAGGATTAACCATACACTACACAGGGTGAGCGAAAACATTTTTTCCTAGGGGATTGAGGCTATGATTGTTAATTTTTTCTCTATCTCATTGCTGTTGGGACAACACACACACACACACAAAAGTGAAGATTGTTTTACTGATGCTTCAGCAGATCCTCTAATATCCTCTGTAATGGCGATGGCCTGGCCACCACAATGACCAAATTGCATTAGTTATGTAGCACTACAATTTACTGGTTATTAAGAAAGCTGAAGTTTATCTACACCATTTTTCTTGGTTAACCTAGATGTATATATCTCTGTCTTTGGCTAAATGATTAAATTACGGGTCTTGGCAGAGTTAATCAATTTATTCCATCATCGGTACTCCAGAAAGGGACCTCTGCATTGTTTAGCCACCTGGTTGGAACTTCCTCAGGGTCAATTTGGTAGGCGTTTCAGCGGTGTTTACTGGACGTGGCTGTTGTAGAAATGGAGACCAAGGGAAAAGTTAATCAACATAAATTGACACAATTAAGAAATATGCTTCTTTTAAAAAAAGTTTTACTACATAAAATTTCAAAAGTAATGAAACAGAATAATAAAACACACTCACATGTACCTCCAGCCAGCTTTAACAATTGTCAGATCATAGCTGTTCTTGTGTCATCCACGGTTCCACTTGCTTTTCCCCTCCCTTGAGTTTTTGAAATCAAATCCTAGAAATTATATCAAAGGCAATACCTTTGTGAAGTAGTTATTTACAAAAAATAGGGATGGTATGAAGGGCAATTTAAAAAATAATTGTGGCAGTTAAAACACTACCTATTTCACATAAAAAGTCTGAAATCTTGGCTCTAGGTAAATTAAACTCTTGACTTTGTTTCTGGAAAATATGGCAGACTTTATATAATTAAGGAAAGAATTTCAATTAAGGTTCTATCTCAAATATATTTTTAATCGCCAGAAGTTATGTAGTAATGTTCCTTAAATATGTTAGGTGGTTAGTACATACTTGATAAACCAATGACTGCATTGGGCTTCTTGGATTAAGAAAAATGTTGACTGCACACCTTATCACCATAGTTCTCTCATATAACCTTTTACTTCTAAAGAGGCAGACATAGAGCAGACTCTTGGCATGCAAGAATTCAGTTTGCATGAGTCAAGATTTTACCATTCATCTTAAAGGTACTTGACATATAGTAATCTGTAGTTTTGCTGAAATGAATTTAAATCACCCAGTCCTGGAAACTGACCTTTCAGCGAATGAGCTTAGCCAGTGACCGAGAGGTTATACCTCTGGATAATTTTGTGCTCCAGGTAACATGGCACTTCACTTTCTAGGGCTAATTATCCCTGGTGACTGTATTTCAAAATGTGGGAATCTGAGATATTGCTCCTCTCCTTTGAGAATATCATGGATATTCTAAAATATACCTATTAGATTTTGTGTAGAGTTAGAATTTTAAATAAATAAAATTCTTTCAGATTTCAAAAAACTGATGGTAACCACTAAATAAATCTTTGTGACATTATGTGTCTAAGAGAAAATATAATTCATTGTAGAGAAAACAAGTAATTTGTATTGAAAGGGTTTATATCCCATGCCATATTCTTCATATGTATAAATTATATGGAGAAAAAAGCCCCTGTATACTTTTCTTAATATTAGACACATAATATTTTGACTTTGTTTTTGAAATTTACTATCATGTTTTCTTTCCTGGGCTATGTTTTAAGGCTGCCTCCAGATTTATAGATGCTATTCATATTTTCATTTCTCATTTTACATTTGGGTGGGAGTGAAGAATGGTACATACTTAGAATAGTGTAATGAGAAATAATTGAGCCAGTTGGCTTCTAGTTGATTTCTGGGATTCTTTCTTTCCTTTTTTTTTCCTACTCATCTTCCCCCTTGATTATAAATGTAATAAATCTCCACTGAAAAAAATTTGGCTAGTAGAGACAAGTCTTAAGTGTCAGAAAAAAAAATCACCCAAAGACAATATTGCTAACATTTCATCGTATTTCTTTCTGGGATTCCCTGTGACTCCCTTACAAAAGTTGAGATTAACCTATGTGCAAGGGGTGTGTGTGCGTGTGTGTGTGTGTGTGTGTGTGTGTGTGTGTGTGTGTGTGGTGAAAGTGAATGTTCTGATTTTTTTTTCCACTTAGAATTTCATTGTTCAATTCAGTTTAGAATTTGATTGAGCAATGTGCCAGGTCATATGTGCCAGGTACTGTGCTAGGCTCTGTTCCGGTTTACTGCAATGAATACAAAAGAAAAATCACTTTTTACATGCCTGTAAACAATTTTTCTATCATTTTTAATTTGCTATGTATTGGTTAGGCCTATGGATCATTATCATTTGTTTATTCTCTCAACTTAAACTTTTACATTAGTGCCCACCCCTCTTTTGCTGTTATTACACGGTAATGAATATTTCCTGTATAACCTCATTTTCTGGTATTTCTTGTCTATATTTTTCACTGCTTTTTTTTTTAAGATTTTATTTATTTATTTGACAGAGAGAGAGATTACAAGTAGGCAGAGNTCTTGTCTATATTTTTCACTGCTTTTTTTTAAAGATTTTATTTATTTATTTGACAGACAGAGAGAGAGATTACAAGTAGGCAGAGAGAGAGGAAGAAGCAGGCTCCCCGCCGAGCAGGGAGCCCGATGCGGGGCTCGATCCCAGGACCCTGAGATCATGACCTGAGCCGAAGGCAGAGGCTTTAACCCACTGAGCCACCCGGGTGCCCCTCACTGTTTTCTTAGGAGTGATTTCTAGAAGTAGTATACTGGATAAAGCATTTGAGCTTTTTAAAAACTTCTTAATACATATTGCCATATTGCTCTCCAGAAAGATTGTACCCATTTCCATTCTCCCTGAAAGTACATAAGTCATCTCTCCATCCTCACCAGCACTGAGGGATATTATTTTTTTTAATCTTGTTATTGGGAAAGGTGAAGATGATTGTTAACACCACCACCAATATCATCATCAATAATCACAACAATAACACTTACTGAGCATCTCTTACAGGCCATTCATCATGCGAGACCTTTGTATTATCTCATTTAATCTTTTTTAAAAAGATTTTATTTATTTATTTGTCAGAGAGAGAGAGAGATAGAGAGAGAGAGAGAGTACAAGCAGGCAAAGTGGCAGGCAGAGGCAGAGGGAGAAGCAGGCTCCCTGCCGAGAAAGGAGCCCGATGTGGGACTCAATCCCAGGACCCTGGGATCATGACCTGAGCTGGAGGCAGCTGCTTGACCAACTGAGCCACCCAGGTGTCTCTATCTCATTTAATCTTTACAACAACTGTAAGAGGAGAACAATCTTATCATCCCATTTTAAAGTTGAAAACTTATTTTTTGAGAAGGCAAGGAACTTATCCAAGGTCAGGCAACTAGGAAATGGTAAAATTATGTCCTGGCCTGTGGTTGATTTTATTTTAAATCTGGGCTTTAAAGTATTACCTTCTTGTTGTATTATTGTTCGATTAGGTGAGGCTGAACAATTTTGAAATGCTTATTTTCATTTATACTTTATTTTTTGACATGAATTCCTGCCTTCAGCCAGTTTGTATATTGGGATCTTAGTTTTCATCATTTTTAGTAACCTTTAGAATTAGGGGCACTGTTTCTTTTTCTTTCTTTTTTTTTTAAAAGATTTTATTTATTTATTTTACACAGAGAGAGAGATTACAAGTAGGCAGAGAGGCAGGCAGAGAGAGGAGGAAGCAGGCTCCCCCCTGAGCAGGGAGCCTGATGTGGGCCTCCATACCAGGACCCTGAGATCATGACCTGAGCCGAAGGCAGAGGCTTTAACCCACTGAGCCACCCAGGCGCCCAAGGGGCACTGTTTCTTTGTCATTTATGTCATCTATACTGTTTTCTTATTTTCTTTAACATATAAAAGTTGAAAACGTGTCTAGTGAAGTTGAATGTCATATTTCTGCTGTTGCTTGTTTTGCTTAGACAACACTTTCTCATTCATAGAAAAAATGAAAATTTCCCTGAATTATTTTTCCCTTAAAAGAATTTACATCCAGTTCTTCAGTGACTTTTTTTCTCTTAAGTCCACCCAACATTGTGATGGTGTATGGTGTGAGATAAGACTTAAGTTTATTTATCTCTTAAAAATAGTTAAACATGTTCCAGAAGCAGTTTCTGAATAACCCATTTACTCCCCATTTATTTGTGATTCTATCATATCATATCATGAATTGTCTTATTGTAGAGGTAAGCATACACACTACTTCATAGTGGGTTTCTGGTTCTGGTATACTTAGTCTAGTTTTCTGTCAATTCTTTTATTAATATCACACAGGTTTAAATGTTTTTATTTGCTTAATGTCTGTTAAGATATATACCTTCTTCTCGTTGATTTTTTTCTGTGTCTATGTGTAGTTTTTAAGATTCTCACTGATATTTCTACCAGACTCATTTTAGAATAATTTGGTAAGCTATCCCCAAAGTAATTTTAGAGTTTTAATTGAAATTTCACTGAGTAGATAAATGTAATTGAGGAGAATTAACAAATTTGTAAGATTTAGTCTTCTCATCCAGGAAATTGGTGTGTCTCTCAGTAAAGTTTTGATTTGGGGGAATTTTTCATGCTATATGTAAGAGTTTATGCTAGACATCAATTATTTTGCCAAAATACTTTCCTTTCTCATGTTTCCCTCTTCATACTGACCAAGGAATAATACAGCCTGTCCTGTGCACCACGGGCCCACATTAGCTTTGCTCATTCATATTCATATGTTTGGCCTAATGACATCTTGAAGGGTAGTTTTATTTATCGCAGGCTAATGGGTCCTATTTCTGCTGGCACTGTGTCTCAGGAAGGTACAGAGAGAGAAGTAGGAGAATTATGTGTGTGTGTGTGGGAGGGGGAGGTGAGTCTTCAGGCCTGCTCATCTATACTTCCAATTCCAGTTTTATTATTTTCAAGGACACTTGTGTGGAATTGTGCATGTAAGTTATGTACAAGCTACAAGTATTAGGTGAGGTGGTGAGAACTGTGTTCATTTCCCTGCCTAAAATTGCAAGAGCTCGCCCATGGATGGGTCACCAAGTCAGATTCTAGTAACATCCACTTTTCATTTCATAGCCTAGATAACTGAGCTCAACAACTAATGACAACAAGGGAAGAGCTTATAATTTGCTAAGATTTTCTAATTTCCATGCCTGGGTTTTTATATTCCTTTTCAGTTGAATGCTTGAAGCAACAATGCACTAGCAGTGATGAAAATCCTCTCAAAGCCTCAAGAGACTTTTTCTACCACTTGTTGAAATTTCCCTGTCAAAATCTCTTGGGTAATATGACACTAAGAAAGAATATGTGAGAGAAAAAATAGACTAGTGCAGACAGTATACAGCAAAGAAATTGTAATCTGTTTCCAGCACAGAAACATTAATTATAATAAAAAATGAAAAACATTCACTGAAAAATACAGCTTTAGTTCAAGAAGGTACCTTCAAAGACCTTTAGTTTATTTCTGTACTCCGTTGTAGGATGACCAACATTTTCATTTGTTTGGGATTGAGGAATCTCAGGACGAAAGTCAATAGAGACTAGAGCAAATGGAATGGTTGGTCATCTTTTCTCCACAAACATGGTGAAAAGTATAGGGAGAATAATAGTTATAAGTTTTTAAGTAATCTATTGTATTCAGTAGAAAGAAAAGAATTTTTGGTTATTAAAGTGTTACTTCAACATTCTCTGAATAAAAATGATATAAAATCTGGACTCAAGTTGTCTTTTGTTGGCAGAAACTCGGTATTTTTTTTTGTGTACTTATACTTATTTATTCATAATTTATTCCCTGAATACTTCGAAAAATGATTTGAGATGGCTTACAGTAAAACCATGCATAAAGATACTGAGCTTTTAGAGCAGTTCAATAATAATGTAAAAGATATATTTTAGAGCTTGACTAAAAGTAGTATGCCTTAAATATTGAATTTGATAATATGAATATTACCCAAAGCAAGATCTGAAGTGCTCTATGTAGAAAAATATATATTGGGAAATTTAAAATCTATACCCAAATCCTGTGATTTTGGATAGAAAGGTAACAATTATTTGAGCAATTATTTGCTGTCATAAGGCTCTCATCAGATAGTCTGGGTGAGGTATAGAGGAGAGGCCCAGTAAAGAAGAGCTCTGGATCCATCCTATTAGAAACGGCAGCTTTCTGTCACATGCATGTTTTGGATTCTGGCTCCACATAGTATAGCATTAGACACAGTTGTTTTGCATTGAAAAGACTGTTGCGTTTATTAAAAAGACCTAGTGTAGGTCTTTGTTCTTCCTAATCTAGGCAATAGTGATTTGGGGAAAGTCATTGTAATCTATCTGAGCTTGTTTTCTCATTTATTAAGTACAAATAATAGTAACTATCTCATAGAGTTGTAGTGAGAATTAAGTGGATTGTGCAGAAAAAAAAAGACACAAAATATACTCTAAAAGCATAGTATTAAAATACTGATAACCATTAATATAATTATTTTCTTGTTATTATATCCTATACTCAGAATGATCATTTAGGACTTGGTTATAGCTCTAAATGTAACCAACTAAACTATCTACATTCATCTTGGATAGAGGCAGATGCCCAAGTATCTTTAATAGAGAGATAAACTTATTCAAATTTATCCAAGTTAGCTAATTTTTTTTTTTAGGTAAAATCTTTTAATTACAGGGACACCTGTGTGGCTCAGTCTGTTAAGCATCCGACTCTTGATTTTGGCTTAGGTAATGATCTCATGGTCATGAGATCAAGCTACGTGAAGGATAGGCTCTGCACCCAGCGGGGAGTCTGCCGGAGATTCTCTCTCTCCCTGTCCCTCTGCCCCCCTCCTTGTATGTATGCATGTTCTCTTTCTGTCTCTAATAAAAAAAATTTTAATTACAATATAATTAATTGACTCCATAGGTATAATAAGTTACATTGCCTCATTTTTGTATAGCAGCTATCGAGAGTTTCTAGAATAAATGACAAAAACATAAGTATGTTTTAAAAAATTTAAATGGCCTTAGCCAAAGCAGGCTAACACATTTTTAAAAATAATATTGAGTTTAACTCTCTTCAGATGAGGTATGTCTGTTCAGATGGCAACAGTCTCTACTACTCCTTTATTTTACACTTGACCTACTTCACCAATGTGTGTTAATTGCCCGACCCTTGCAGGCATTTGAGCTTGTATCTTCTAAACTGGAAAACAAAAACAAAACCAAAAAGACCCAAATGGATTACATAGTCCTCAAGCTATACTTTATGTATACTATCACATGGAAGAAAGTTCTAGTAAAAGGTAACATGTATTTCGTGAGATTAAGAGTCTCTTATGGTTTGTCTCCTTCCCGATCCCATCTTGTTTCATTTTTTTCCCCTCCCTAGTGCTATGGTGAATGTTGTGAAATGTGTAAGCCTAATGATTCACAGACCTGTACCCCTGGGGCAAATAATAATAATAAAATAAATAAATAAATAAATAAATAAATAAATAAATAAATAAATAAATAAATAAATAAAAACATTAAATATATGTGATTTCTTCTTCAGACTGCTAATGAACTTTTAAATGTAAACTTTCACATAGTCCACTCTTTCAAACAATGCAATGATAAACATCTTTGGATGTAAAGAAAAATAGAATAAAAATAAAATAAATAAATATTTTTAAAAGATAAAAAAAGGTAGCATATACTTCAATGTTATGTTTTCTGGTACTGTTTTGGTTTGACTATACTCTATGTTACTTACAGCTTAAAACTTGAGTTAAAATAGAATGATAGACTTGACATTATTTTGTGAAGACTAAGAACCTAGTACAGATTTTCATCCAAATATGTAGTTATTTTCTCCTGCCAAATGGAGGCGGGCTAAGGAATTATCTGTGGGCACAGCCAAGAAATGTTTTCAAAAAGAGTTCAGAATCTACTCTGATGAGTTTCAAGCCATAATCTCCTGAGCTATAAACTGGTTCATTAACACCCACTTGCAAAAATGTTATGAGGATTAAATATAATAAGGAGTGTAGAGTGTACCATGTCAGAACATGGTAAGTCTTCAAGCTCTTTTATTCCTTTGATTAATACTTTTTATTATTATATGAATGAATAAGGAATTGAGATATTAGAGTTATCTGACAGTATTTTCTAAACTTTTGACAGTAGAATTTTAAATGAAATCCTAGTAATAAAGTGATATGAAAACAATATGCTATTAAGATGGATGCATTCTGTAAGTTCACATTTTAAAAATATGCTTATTGATCACATCAATCATATCAATAGGTTCAATCAATGAAAACAATAAAAATATTTGTGTTCCTTTGCTGAACACAAATACATAAAGTCTGGACATACAGAATAGTTGTGCAGTTACATCAACTTCATCATGTAATTTATTTTTTATTTGTTTATTTTTTACTTTGGTCTCTTTATTTGATTTTTGTTCATTTGGTATTTTTATTTTGTGTCTTTTTTTGGTTTATATGGCTTCTTCCTCTAGATTACTAAATTCTCAAGGATGGAGACTATTTTGGCCTTAATACCCAGTAGAATGCATGGCACATGATAGGCCTCAATAATGTTTTTTTGGATAAATGAATAATGAGCAGAATGGGGCTTATTCTACCTGAGAAAAATCATCATGCTGTTAAAGGTGTTAGAGTTTGAAAAGGATAGGAAATTGTATAATAAAATAACTGATCTAAAAACAGTACTTTTTAGAAGAATTTAATCCATTAGTAAAACTCCTGCTATACCAAGGAAGAATATGGTCTTTGAAAAGTCAGCATGGATGAGTGTACATATGCACAAGTGCACACATGCACACATATGTATACTCCTTTATGCATGTGCATTTATAAGAATCAGTGAGGGACAAAGTGAGGGAAATGAGAAGGGAAAGAATATTTGTGGAGGGCCTGCCATGTGCTTGGCACTTACCAAGCACAATTGACTTGAATATGGTTTAACCTTCTTCAGGATGTTTGCTGCATCAGAACCTGTATAAATATGTCCACTGAAATATTTATTATATTTTAGCAGGTGGAATATGGCAAACAATTACAAACTATGTAGAACTTCTGTCTTTTTGAGGCTAAGTAATTTGTAGAGTTTTTGTTTTGTTTTTTAACCTCGCGTTTCGAATCCATGGGAATCGGCATAAAAGGTTCAGGTGAATTGGAAAAAAAAATCCTCATGGTAACTCATATATATGCTTTATTCTGCTGAAAATAACAATAGCTAGCATTTATTGAACAGTAAGAGTGCTTTATTCACATTAGCTCTTACTCCCATCAATTCTATGAGGTAGGCACTGTTGTTACTCCCATTTTACAGGTGAGAAAATTAAGGAACAGAGAGGAAATATAACACACTCTAGTTACATATTTTGGAAGTGGTAGATCCAAGATTCTGAACCAATTCCTTAAGGACCCCACTCTTGCAATCTCTTTGAATATCAGCAGCAGAAGAGGAAGCCTTATATTCTTGTCACTTCTGTGTTGGAGGTTCTTCACTTGAGCTTCAACTGATAAGAAAAGAAACTGATTGCCCCCTTGAGGGTGGCTTGCAGCCATGGTGCCAGAGGCAAGGTGTGCTCTCCCTATTGTCATGAAGGGTGAAGAAGATGGTTCCAATCCAAGAGGAAGGCTGGCTAAAAACATTGTAGATACCTGCAGGATACTTCCCTTTGCATTTGTTTCTTCTTTAAGTTGGGAAAATGGTTATTTAGCTCTGGTTGGATCAATCTGTTGAATATAAATATATATAATATCTGGAGACTCTATGACAATTATGAGCATAAAATTGCCCAGCAATTGGAAACCTTTAATCATGCACTTTGAACATTCTAGTGAAAAATTTTCTGTGGCCTGAAAAACATCATAGGTGGAAGGAAACATCTGCTGTGTTTTTCATGAGAGCTATAGAATCCAATGTGCTGCATTTACAAGGTCATTTTATATGCATTGGGCACACTTAAAAATTTTACTTGTCACTGAATTTTCTATTCAGAACATTCCACATAAGTGGAAATAAATGTTAACCTCTGTAAAATGCACTGGTTACAGCCATCTGTAGAAGTTGGCAGCTAATTGTAGAAAAACCACTGTACTGGCTGGATTGTTTTTCCCTCCTGCTGTCTTAGAAGGTATATCTTGAGCACAAAATATATTTTATATTTAGGAAGGATTTGTTTACACTGTATGGTGCCAATGTTGCTAAGGTTTACTTGTGCCATGGCTACTTATAGTACAGAGTACCAGTGGGACTTTAACTACACTGTAAGAACAATATATTTGAAGAAAATGAGCACACCTTGGGTGACAACTCTTCATTAAGATAAGCGTGCATTAAATCTCATTCTATGAAAAGTCTTCTATTTCTTCATGGAAGACAGTGTTGTGAGCTAACATTCCATGACCATTGCAGATTTGTTTGCCGGTCTCTATGGGGAGGTTCATTTGTAGATCACCCAACATAGAGGCTTAATCTCAGGAAGAGGAAAAAATGCTTTTAGAAAACACTAGAGGAATTGGTGTTTTCAGCCTGATCATAATTTACTGAAAGCACAAGGGGATCTGTATGAACCATGTTCTTTCAATTAATGGATAGTGAGAAGTCTTTCTTCACCCTTGTGAATCCTTGTAGAAGACATTTGCAGAGAAATTGCTGGAGCTGCTCCCCCTTGGGGAGATTAATGTTTTAATATGCAAAAGCAGACAACTCACATTTCCTTTGCTCAACAGCACTCAGAACTGCAGCCTTACTGCTTTATTTTCTCCTTATAGCTTATCTTCCTAACAACTTTTGTAGAGTCAAATAGAACCACTAATGTGAAGCCATATCCTTGGTCGAGACATGAGGACTCTGCTATATGGAACCACCATGCAATTTGTGACCTAGATCTGGTGGAATTAAAATCTATGTGTAGGTATGAGATTCTCATGCGCATCTATTTGACTTTTCTGCTGGAGTTGCCAGCATCAAACTAGAAAATGTCCTTCAGGGAGGATGTACCCCTAGGCTCTCTTACCACTAATTTTCTAGTAAAAGTAGAAGCCAATATAAGCTTTATTTTTAATAACCCTCCCACCAATCAACTCCACTCATGTATCTTGTCACCATCTTCTCCTTCCTGGATGTCCAAACTAAGCCCTATACCTTTGCACACAACTCGCCTTCTCATGGAATCTCAGGGATCTCTACATGGTCATCATTCTTTATCTCTCCTATCTTCACTTCTCGGCTTCCTTCCAATGAGCAGTAAATACATGCAAGATTTTCACATGTTCAAAAGAGTAGAACACACTCTCTACTGCATAATCTACTCCAGCAACCCTCATGTCTCTTCCAAGGTTTCCTGTACTTTTCCATTTCACCGAAGTCTGATCTTCACCCTCACAGCTCCAATGAAACTGCTTTCTCAAGGGTCACTAAGAGACTTTGTGTTACATTCCATGGGTAGTTCTCTGTCTTTATCTCACTTGGCCACTTGGTAGTATCAGATTGTGTTAACTATTCCTTTAAAAAAATTCTTCCTTTGTTTTTCTTGACATTGATTCTCCTTTAATTTTTGAATATAAAATATTTTTATTATGTATATAAAATGTGAGTATTACAAGAAAAAATAGCCAACCATACTTGTGTCCCTCTCTTCCAACTCAATCCCTCTTTGACTGGAATTACACTGAATTCTTAGATCAATTTGGGTAAACTTGACCTTTTACAATGTTGATTATAATTTTGTATCCCTGATCCTAATGTAACTCTCTTTTTTAGTGTCTTTCAATACAATTTAAATATTTGCTCTGTAAAAGTCATCTACATCTTGTGTTCATTTTATTTTTAGGTACGTCATTTTTATTGTAGTTATTTGAAATGGTATCTTTTTTAAAAATCACATTTTTAACTATTTGCTAATGGTATATAAAAATTGATCTTATATTCAGCTACTTTACTGGGCTCTCTTGTTCTAACAATTATTTTTCTATAGCTTTTTATTTTCTAAGTGTATTTATTGTAATGAGTCTATTGCTAGTCATTGCTCTTGGTTTTCTGTTTATCTTAAGCTGTTTTTTATTTGGGGCTTGCTATTGAATAACAGTGTTAAACAATTCCAAGTTTACAGTTTTTCTCTCTACACTTTAAAATATTATTTCACAGTTTTCTGGATTCTATTGTTATTATTAAGAACTTTCTATCAGTCTAATTGCAATTTCTTTGTAGTGATCTATCTTTTCTTTCGGGTTAGGGTAAAGGGGAACCACAAGGAAGAGTGCAGAAACTCAGGAATAACGGTGACAGAGCTGTCAGAGAGGGGGAAGTTGCTGGAAACTGGAAGAAGGGAAGGTTGTGTAGAGCAGGAGCAGTGAGCTTCTGTCAAGAGACACAGTCAGTCCTGGGGATCTCTCAGAGAAGAGTCAAGGTTATAAATGCCTGGACTTGATCCCCTTTCTTCCTCTGATCTACTTGTGCTCAGCACTGGCCAAACCTAGTCAGAAGACAGGGATCATGATATGATTCATATGATGATAGACACAGGTCAGGGAAATACAGGGAGAGAGAGCATGGCAGAAAAGGGTGGAAAGAGGGGATCGGGAGGGTTTAACACAAGATATTTCGTCTGTTGTATTTAGTTTCTTTTTCTCTTCACATTTGTTTCTATCATTTTCTCTCATTCTTATTCCTTTATCAAATTTAAATCTCATCTTTCATTTCTTTAGGCATCTCATGCGTACTTAAATCTGTCAGGTCTAATGTCTTAAGTCTTGAAGTTCTATATTTTTTTGTGTTGCTGCTGACTCTTGCCACAATGGCTTGTTTTCTTGAGTTTATGTTGATTTTTAAATGTGAGCACATTTTGACTAAAGTTAATCTGTGTGATTCTTAAGGGACCAAAGAAAATTTGCATTTATTTCTGCCAGATACCATGGACCTCCACAACCTTCTCTGTATGAGCAGTGTCATTTAAAATTCAGACTCTGAGAGAATAACTATAGATACCATTTTTCAGAAAAGGCCATTGCTTTATATTTTTCTGCTCAGAGGTATGATGGAGGCAGACAGATTTCCTCATTTATTCCCTTTGTTAAGGAGTGGAAGTTTTCCAGTTTGCCTTTTACAAACAGTCCTTTACTTCTGAGTTTTGCAGTTCCGTGTGGGGCTCAGGGTCATCTTCCCCACAAGACTCAGGTCCAAGGCCTTAGAATCTGTTCTGCTTTACCTTGGGGAATCGAAGGTCTAGTTTTCTGGTATTAACATTTGTCCTAGGCTTTCTTGATTTTTTTTATTCATTTAATTTACCACTGAGAAACTTTCTTTAATTTTTTATGGACCAGGCATTCATATATTATTGTAATTTATCTGAAATCTAGGACTTTGGTGTGAAAAGAGATGACCAGTTTTGTTTTTTCACTTCTTGTCTTACCTTGTCATCCTTCTCAATGTCATTTCTCTGCCTATCCTTTAAACTTGAGGTACTTCGGAGTTCTCCAATTCCCTGTTCCTGTATCATCTTACATTTATAAATTAATTATTACTTTAATTCACCATCGATTGTAATCTATTTTTGGGTCAGGATTGTGTTGCTATTTTTCACCAATATCTCCCTAATGTTTAACATAATCCTAGCACCTAGTAAGTGTCCAGTTCATATTTATTTGAAAAAAATAAGTGAATGGAGTTAATGTGTCCAAATGGAGAATAATTAGTTTGTTGTACTCTAGGCAGAAGTGGTTGGAACAGCGACAGTCCTATAATGGATAAATACCTTCATTAAGCTTCAGTTTCTTGAAGTTTCCACTTATAACTTTGCTTCTGGATTTGTCTCTCCTTCATGCTGCAGGCAATGTTAAGTATTTTTACCCCTCCCTTAAAAATACATGCGTTGGTAATATATGTGGACATGCAGAATTCTAAACAGCTGCAGTTAGTAACGGGATTTTTCTGTCTGCTGAGGGGGATGTTAATGCATCTATCCTGGTGAATAGTAACAAATTATCATTGGCCTTTTGTCCCAGTTATTATAAGGACCTATTAGTTTGTGACTTTATTAAATTGGATGGTTGGACTTGAAGACTTAGCTTCAGGTAAAACAGATGAAAGGAAATTAACTTTTGCTAATATTTAGAGCTTACAACACCTGAATATATAGGAAAGCACTTTAAGCGCACAGGGGTAGAGGACTAGGTGAAATCTGTGTCAATATTGCACAGCTCTTACGCTAACAACTTGGAACTGGCTCATGTGTAGGAGAGTCTTTCTGTCAGGAACAGGATGGAGAGCAAGCTACTGTTGTGTGGAGGCAAACCAAAGACTGACCCTCAAAAGAAAGGATTTGTGGCTTTTCTAAATAAGAGGTGACTGACTTTGAAAGCAAGTGACTATTAGAAGCAGTAAGGTGAGAACTGATTTGTGTTCTACAGTAAGCCCTGAAAACAATGGCGGGGGAGATGACTTTGGGAGCAGCAGATGTTACAGAAAGGCAACGACGGATCTGCGTACAAAGAGATGCTGGTGCAGACCTCAGTAGCTGCAAAGGAGAAGCTATTTCAACAACAGTGACAAGCTTTCAAGAGCTTTTAAAAATGAAATTGGTCATTGTGCTTTATCTTGGCTATTTGAGAGAGCTTGCTGGGTTATTCATTTTTCCCATGAATCAGAAGCTGGAAAGTTGAGTTTGTGAAGACCATCGTGGAGAGAGCTCCTGTCAAAGTGAATGGAAACACAGGCTTAGCTGGCTGTGAGATTCCAAGGAGAACAACAGTTGAAAAGAACATTAATATAGATGAGCACACTGCAGCCGAAACACCGGAGAGGCAGACCTGTGCAGGAGGATGGGTATTGTGCCATTTCAAGAGATGAGGGGGGAAAGTTTTCCGTTTGTTTTGTTTGTTTGTATTTGAGTTTAAGAAAACAGTTTAGCATTTGTAGGGAGAAAAAGGAGACAGGGAAGTATCTACTGGGGCTTGGGGATTTGGGGACAGCTGGGAATATCTTTAAGAGCAATACTAAAGGATGGCAACTTCTCAAATAAAATGCTGGAAAAAATGGTGTTCTTTTGTAGCATTGTCCTGAACATTCAAATGAAGAACTGGCTTTATATAATTTAAGGGTGTGTTAGCTTCATTCCTCTGTGTAACCAAATACATTTACAGACTTAACTTAATCAATTAAAGCTTAGAAAAAGGTTTTGCCATCCTCAAATTTTGGCTGTTAGATCTTCTGGGAAGAAGAAGATGTGGTCATCGTTTCTCATGTTTATATGTATTTCCCAGATAAATTTGTGAACTCTCTCTCAAACTAGTTGCATTGAAGTGACATTTGATCCTATCAATGGAAAATGGGCAACATAATCAAATGGAAAAAAAGTACCTATAATAGAGAGTACATAAAAAATGGAACATGTGAAAGGGGGCTCTTATTTTCTACTACTGTAAAAATAAGACAGTGGGCAAAGTGTTCACTGAGATCCCTTCTAGCTTGAGTGTTATATGGCTCTAAGAATCTACAGTTTGCATTTTATTTGTTACTTCTTCGCTGTGTCCTATGCTGTACGCAAACAAGACTACTTGATTTTTCTCAAACATACTCTCTGCTTGTTTACACTTTCTCCTTTCAGAGTGCTCTACTTTCTCAATTCTGTCTCCTAAAATTCTACCCAGACTTTGAGGTCTAATCCAGGTCCTGTGCTGCTACTCTTCTACAGAGCTGCCCTCAAGTTCCCTGGCTGAAAGTGATCTCCAGGAACTGTGCACCAAAACACTTGTGGTTCCATTTTTCACAGGCTTCTTTGAATCATGCTTATTTGTTTACATGCCAACTCTTAATACCTCTACTAGATTATAGATATCTTGAGGTCAGGGATTCTATTGTTAGGTTCCCAATAGCACTGTGCTTTGCACATAATAGGTACTTTTTATTCATATACTGATTGGATTGAAAGTTGAATAAAAAACAAACAATTTGCTGGTAAATTAAAGCCAGCCAGATAAAGCTATAGTAAAATTTTAAGCTTATGTAATACATTTAGTGAAAATAATCAAACTTATGATCAAGGATCTAAAACAAGTGAATGGGACCTTTTTTTTTTGGCATCTCAACTAGCAGGTAATGAGATGTTAGGTTATCAATACTCCTATTGATGTAATCTAGTAACTATATGCCCCCTAAAAAAGTACTAAATTTTCTAGAAGTCAAAAGAAAGAAAATAACCTATAATATTCACAAAATGCAAATAATTTGCCCTTAAAATATATCAAGAGTAGCATGGGTACTCGACAAGTTTGACACGTACTTTAGCTCATCAAAGAGATTAGCACACAAATCCTAGGTTGTAGTACACAAAATTGCCCTCATTTTCCTCCTCCAGTATATCTTTTAGCTTTAATTTTTCTCGTGCTAAAATGCAAATGACTTTTTAAAAAAGTCCTCAATACTTTGTCAAGAAATGTTATTTTCAAATCCAAAGGCAGTGATTTTAATTTTGAGTTATCTCTAATTTATATCAGTAAAATTAAGATATAAATTTTTTTAGTTCTTAATGTCTTCCTTTTAATGAAGAAAGGATACTCTATTAAAAATCATTTGTATAAAGTGGAATAATGTTGAGGTGATCAAACTCTCTATTTGAGAGGGTGACATTGAAATTCTGTATCCGAATAAAGAACTAGGCAAAATGAGTTAGAGTTGCGATTGCTATGACAGCTCATAACCAAAGAAATCTACTCTTCTGGTATTACAAAGAGAAAAATTTGGGACAGTGCCTTTGGGAGGAGTGATTCATACCAGAAAAGCCGTAGCTTTGGAGTATGGTTAATTCCAAATTTCAAAGTAATGGCTTACTTAATTGAGTGAGTTTAAGACAACACTTACCAACTAACTACTCTTTGTGTCTTAAAGCCAAGAGGGTTTAGCGGAAGGAAAAGGTTTAGGTAAAGAGCACCGAGGACTGGCAGCTCCTGCCTGCGTGCAGCCTTTGCTTTCTCACTGGAACTTCCAGAGTAGGGCAGCAGCTCTAGTCCTGAAGTGCTATCATTCCAACTGGAACAACCAAAAGTCCATCAAGTCTTATGTGAATGAGTTTTGAAAGTAGAGGTCATTTGAAAGAGAAAATATTTAGTGACATGCACTTAGTGTATTTAGTGATTTATATCTGTAAACAATAAAACACCTTTTAAAATATTTTGTTTATTTATTTGACAGAGAGAGAGAGTGAGAGCACAAGCAGGAGGAGGTGCAGGCAGAGGGAGAGGGAGAAGCAGACTCCCCGCCGAGCAGGGAGCCTGACATGGGACTTGATCCCAGGATGCTGGGATCATGACCTGAGCCAGAGGTAGATGCTTAACTGACTGAGCCACCCAGGTGCCCCAACAATGAAGCACATTAATAAAAAAATACATCACCATTTAAAATGATTGAGATTGAAAGAAATTCAGTCTCTGTTTCTAAAAAGGCTACCTATTAATATTGTGTCATTATCTCTACTTCAGTGAGTTGTTTTGGGTATGGATAACTATACCCTTGTAGTATTTTACATCTTAATTATTTTTTATTCAAGTCGGAAGAAACACTATATTTTCAAAGGAGGTATAAATACTGAAAAAAAGAAAGAGGCAGTACCATGATAATATTGCGTCAGCACAGAAAGTTTACCTCTTTCATTCATTACTTAAGAAAAGTATTTTGATAAGTTGTGAGATATCAACAGCTTTTTTTAAAGATTTTTTTAAGATTTTATTTATTTATTTGAAAGAGAGAGAATGAGAGAGAGAGCAGGCGAGGGGGGAGGGTCAGAGGGAGAAGCAGACTCCCTGCCGAGCAGGGAGCCTGATATGGTACTCCATCCTGGGACTCCAGGATTATGACCTGAGCTGAAGGCAGTTGCCTAACCAACTGAGCCACCCAGGTGCCTATTAGCAGCTTTTGAATGAAAGAATGCTTGAAAACTTTATAGTGAAAATGTGGTAGTCTGTTCCCAAATACTTCTTTCTGCCTTCTGAGCTATCACAAGATTGCACTTCCTGGCCTGCAGGTTTTTTGTTTTTTGTTTTTTAAGTTTTTATTTAAGTTTCAGTTAGTTAACAGGAAGTATAATATTAGTTTCAGGTGTACAATACAGTGATTCCACACCTCCATACATCACTCTGCTCATCACGACAAGTGCACTCCTGAATCCCCATCACCTGTTTAACCCCTCCCCCATCCACCTCTTTGGTAACCAACAGTGTGTTCTTTATAGTTAGGAGTCTGTTTTGGGGTTTGCCTCTCTCTCTTTTTTCTCACTTTGTTTTGTTTCTTAAATTCCACATGTGAGTGAAATCATATGGTATTTGTCTTTCTCCAACTGACTTAATTTCACTTAGCATAATACTCTAGCTCCATCCATGTCATTGCAAACAGCAAGATTTCACTCTTTTTTATGGGTGAATAATATTCTATTGTATATACATACATACCACATCTTTTTTAATCCATTTATCAGCTGATCTCGTCCTGGGTGTTTGGGTAGCCAGGTGACTTGTTCCAACCAGTGACTTGTGAGTAATAATTAAATTTGTGTCACCTTTACCTGAGCATCTAACTGCCAGTGCAGCCCAGTTCAGATCTTTCTTTTTTCCTTTGGTATGGCCTCTGACATCTTTTGGGATAGTGGGTGCTCTATAAACCCCAATCCAATATCAGGAAATGCAGAAGAGCTCACCAACATGTGTAGTGAATGAGAAAGAAAGCTTTGTGGAAGACAGGAAGACTTAGGAGTTTTTTGTTAATGTAGCATGACCTCACATATTTTGACTGAAACCAAAGCAATTCCAAATAATAGAACCAGGTTAGAAGAGTATGTCGAAATGAGGATGGAAGGTCCAGCTCCACTGGTATTACTGAGGGGACCCAAGTCGGGTATATCATGTCCTTGGAAGCTGTACGACCTAATCGTTAAGGGCTGCTGGGTCTTCCAAGACCTAGAATCAAAGCCATTATTTCCCTTTTATAAAATGGGAATGATTATCTTAGTACTTACCTCCCAAAGGAGTGATTCAATAAGATGATGCACTTAAAGTGCCTTTCACAGTGCCACACAGTAAACATGCAGTGAGCTTTAGTTTTTACTGTTTTTCCATGACTGAAATTAGGATGAACTCTAACAGTTGTTAGGAATCTTGAAATCTTTTGGTAAAACTTCCCAGCCAGTTGAAGAAAATCTCTTTTCCAGTATTTCTGATCAGCAGTTTTCCTGCTTTTGCTTTGTCTCCAGGAACAGGGACTCCGTACTTTCTGAGGCAGGCGGAAATTTTTCCATATAAGGAAACAAAGGCTGTCTTCCCATAGCTTCTGCCTTTTGGTTTCATCCTGGTTTTTACGGACACTCGGTAAAATCTAATCTTCCCTCCACAGAATATGCTAGTTCCTTTAGTCAGTCTTTTGGTGATCAGACTTTCAGGTGCCTTTACTTCTTCAGATGTACTTTGATGTCCCAGCGACCCATTTATGCTGTGTGTCGAGACCTAAACTCGGTACTGCAGAACTAGTAACAGCCATGTCCCTGTCAATCAAGTTAGCATTTAGCAAGTGTTCAGTACATGCCAGGTTGTGTCTTTATAAGTGTCTGAATTAATTTTTGTTAATATTTCCATTTTATACAAAAGAAGCGGAGAAAAGCAAAAATGTATCATTTTACCTGTTTTTATTTTTATTTATTTATTTTTAAAGATTTTATTTATTTATTTGACAGAGAGAGATTACAAGTAGGCAGAGAGGCAGGCAGAGAGAGAGGAGGAAGCAGGCTCCCCGCTGAGCAGGGAGCCTGATGCGGGCCTCGATCCCAGGACCCTGAGATCATGACCTGAGCCGAAGGCAGAGGCTTTAACCCACTGAGCCACCCAGGCGCCCATTTTACCTGTTTTTAAATAAGATTGGTGAATATATAGGAAAATATTTGCATATAGAATTAGAAATGGAAATTCACAGAGTAAACTACAAAATTAAAAATATGTTAAATAAGAGTACATAGCTGATGGCAACTTGAAAAAGAAATTATAATCATAATATATTACCATGAATCATATAAACCAATAATATAATGTAGGAGATGTGTATTTTCATCAGGCTTATTATTAATTTGAATTAGTCTAAGCAACAAAGAAAGAACATTGTTGCCCAAAAAAAGTATAGCTACCTTGTGGTGTCATTTTAATTAAGGCTGTGTGTGTTCCTAACATAATGTGTGAAAATAGAACACTGACTGAAATATAAATCTAGCTGTTCTCTGAGAAAGTAGTATATAAATCAAATATATATAAATGCCTCAAGAGACTTTAGGCCCAAGAGAATGTAATAAATACTATATCTCCATTGAAGTTTTTTATAATGTTATTACTAAAAATGTAAACTAAAAATAAAAAAGCAATTGACCGAGTTCTCAAGAGGCATTTTAATGCGTAAGAGAAATAACTGACCAGACAGAACCAAGCCTGCGTATTGTGAAGATAATTCACAGTTTGCTAATAAAATTCAGGAGACAGATTAAATTCCTAACCGACTATAACCAATATAAAGTTATAATGGAAACCATGAGATAGAGTCCTCTTAAAATCCATCAAATACACAAGAACAACTTCAGACAATAAACAATTTAAATTAGAATAAAGGGACTCTGAGTTGGCTTAATACATGATTTCTTTAAGCTTCAGAATCAAGGTTTCTATATTAAAAGGTTAAAAACAAAGACACAAATAAAAGCAAACTAACCAACTGTACATGCAGAAAAGGAGCAAAATAAAAAGTGGTCCAGTACAGTGCAGCTGTTCCTTTGAACGGAGCATGCCCATTTTCCTCTCCAGTACTGTCACAGCATGGATGGGCAATGAACTTGTCAACTGAAGGAGAAAAAGTTCTTCCTCTGCACACAGTATCTTTGTAGTTCTGTGAACTTAGAATCTGTTAAATTCAAGTAGACTTAAAACGAGGTAGGATTTATTTCAATTTAATCTAATTTAAGCCTTTCTAATTTTGGATTTTAAGTCAATAGCCTAACCTGAATATATACTGTTTTATTCTGGGTTTTCAGAAGCAAAGCCTGAGACAGGGATTCAGGTGCTGTGACTAATTGAGGGGATGTTCTTCAGGAAAAGGGCTGTAAGGAAAGAGGTGATACAGGCCAGGGAAGGGAGAGGACTGAGCAAGGATGTGATTTCAGGTGCATTTTAACCTTGGCTTGGGGGTGAAAGGAGGGACAATGGAGGCATAAATCACACCATAAACCACACCACACCTTGTCACCTAAGGACGTCAGCCCGTCATTGGCTGTGTGTGTGTGTGTGTGTGTGTGTGTGTGTGTGTGTGTGTGTGTGTGTGTTTGGGGGTGGGGTGGGGAGGAGGCAGTGGTAATTCCCTGGTGAGGTGTTTTCTGTCCACACTGACCTGGTAAAGGGGGATCTGGACAGGCTATCAACACAGCTTCCTGCTCTATTTTCCTTTGAATTTTATTTTCACTAATTTTAAGGCTTTCAGAAATACCTTTTCTGTATAATTTACTTGCAGGAAGAAGGAGGAATGCAGATAGAATTTGTGGCTTAAAAATTATGCTGGGTGTTTCTCCCAGATTGGTAGATAGCTGTAGATTTAGATGAAGTGGGTAAAAGTCTTCATTTAGAATTTTGGTTTCATAATTTTCTAAGACTCACTTTGAATTTTCTAGTTGCCATTTGAAGACTTCCCATTTTGTGTGCTTAGTTTTTTTTCTCTGTTGCTTAGAGAGTGATTCAAATGTTAACTGGACCCTATGTGATGACATCAGTGGGGTCCAAGGTTTTACAAGTTGGTTTGAAAGAAGTGAATCAGACACATCTCAGCACATTTTCCGCAGGCCATGTGGTAAGGTAGGAGAGCCCTGGATATTTAGGACACTTGGTATTTAAAACTGAAGTTGTATATTCAAACTGCAAACTCTTTACTTTCATCAGCATCTCTCTCCTCCTCAATTCTTGATCTGAAACATTTGAGTCCAGTAAGGCTGGGAACTTGAAGGTCTGAGTCACTCCTCTTTCTGCAGTTAATACCACAAGGTAATCCGAGCACAATGGTGTAGAACTGAAAGTCATCCATTGCTAAACAAAGATTCATAAGCCTATGAGAACCAGGTGTTCTTCTAGGTGCTGGGTATCCAATAAATCAAAATGACCAAGTGTCTGTGTGAGTGGTATTCACATGGTCCAAAATCTCATACCCAAATATAAGCATGTACCAGTGGGAGAGATACAGGATGGGTAAAAATAAAACAGGACAAAGTGTTAAGAAATGTTGGGTGGTTGCTATTTTATTTAGACTGGTGAGGGGGAAGGGATTTTCTGATACAGGAACAGTTGAGCAGTGACCAACAGAGCCATGGGGGTGAAGGGGAAAAGAGAATTCCAAGTATCAAGTACAGTACTTTATGTATGGAACAGCATCTTGCTGAGAGAATCATGTGGTTGTTGGGATGGAACAGAGGCTGGAAAGACCAGGAGCTCACCTACTCACAAAATCTTTCTATTGCTGATTTTATACTTATTTTTATTTTTCTATTGCTGATGCCATTCTTACAATAAAGACTTTGAGGCATTCAACTGACTTTATTCAAATTTTGGCTCTGACAGAAATTATAATTCTACAGCAATCTAGATAAAGATACAATTGGAAATACACACACACACACGTAAAAGATATATGTATATATTTAAAATCGCCTTCCTTTTTTGGTAGAAAATCCAGCCCTGAGGGCGCCTGGGTGGCTCAGTGGGTTAATGCCTCTGCTTTCGGCTCAGGTCATGATCTCAGGGTCCTGGGATCAAGGCCCGCATCGGGCTCCCTGCTCAGTGGGGAGCCTGCTTCCCCCCCTCTCTGTCTGCCTGCCTCTCTGCCTCCTTGTGATCTCTCTCCCTCTGTGAAATAAATAAATAAAATCTTTAAAAAATTAGAAAAAAAAGAATCACACCACTATTNCCAGCCCTGAAATAGCCTCTGATAAGAAAAAGCCATGGAAATTTTACTTTGGTAAAAATGTCAATAATGGAATGAAAATCTTGCTTTGCGTTTTTTACTGAGAAAGCAGCTCTTGCTCAATGAAGGAATGGTGGTCTTTGAAATTCACGTTCTATCAGAGAGGAAATGAAATGTTGGCAAGAAAAGGGCCTTAGAACGACTCAGGAGCTCCACATTGTTCAAGGTGCTTCTCTCACACTTTTCCACGTAATGTCAGGAGAAGCTGGTTTCTTATCATCTTCTTGTTCTTTAACGTTACTGAAGTTCCATTTTTCTTGCTATTTTTGACTACTTGATTTTTACCCCCTCCTGTCACTTTCTTGTCATTTAAGTGCTCTTTCTTACTCCCCCCCCCTTCTCTCTCCCTTCCCTTTTCCCTTTCTGGAAAGCTGGCTATTTATTTTTTCTAATTCTAGTGAAAGGAAACCAAAGTCCACCCAGATAAGTTTATCTAAGAAGTTCCAATTTCCTGGTGTCTTCTGTTGTTATTTTGGTGTCTTTTTTATGTCAATATATAGCAGTCATAAAGTAGGTTTAGCTGTTTTTATTTTTATTTTTTTTTTTAGTTCAGATACATCTGGAATATAAAGCGGCACAAATATGATGACAGAAGCGACCCAAGAAATGTTCACGTTAAGTTATTTAAAACGAATTTAATTTGAGTTGAAAGCCGACTTCCTGGGTGACGCACTGTGAGGGAGTCTGAATCCCTGGCTCCAAGGTGTGTGTGGGGGTTGGCCTTGGCATACTAAGCACTTACCAGTTAGTCTCCACACTACTATGGCCTGTTGGGGCCCAGGCAGGACAGTCAGCCTGTCACCTCCCTAAACATGCCCCTTGGAAGAGAGATTTGAAGTGGATGCATGAAAAGCACTAAAGGGCTGGGGAAGTCTGAAGCAGCTACATGTTCAAAGATTAAAGCACTTCATATGCAGTTTAACTTTGAAAAGACTAGGTAACCAAGGGGAAAGTAAGGAGAATGACGAGTCTTACAGTAGGCAGCTCGCTTGTGTTTTGGCAGCCTATCAGGTCTCTGACTGATGATTTCATTTCACATGTCTTTAGTTTTATGTTGCTTTTTAGCCATGGCTGGAAGCTCAGTTGAATGAATACATGCAATGCGAGGTATAGGAACAGACCTATAAACAACTGAGAAAATGATTAAATCTCATTTCCTCCCTGGTCCCCATTTTAATTGTGCTTTATACTTTTACATCTAGGACAACCATTTTGATGTGGAAGGCCTGGTGTATATCAGCATTTTCAAGGGCTCTATTTAAGCTGAATCCATTCTTAGAGAAATACTTTTCTGGATATACATCTTTCTCACCCCCTGCATTAGTTTCCTAGGGCTGCTGGAACAGTGGACCGTAAACCTGGTGGCTTAGAACAAAATAAATGTATTTTCTCACAGTTCTGGAGGCCAGAAGTCTGAAATCAAGGGGTGGTCGAGGCTGTGCTCTCTCCAAAGCTTCTATACAAGAGTTCTTCCTTGCCCTTCTCCTCACTTCTGGTCCTGGCTGGCAATCCTTGGCATTCTTTGGCTTGTAGCTGCACTATTCCAATTCTGCCTCCAGGGTCACAGAGTATTTTCCCTGTGTCTCTGTGTGTGTTTTGTTTGTTTTGTTTTTGTTTTTATAAGGACAGCAATCATGGATTAGGACCCACCTTAATTCAATATGACTTCATTTTAACTAATTAAATCTGTAAAGGCCTTATGTCCAAATAAGGCCACATTGTGACCAGTCAGGTCCAGGTAGACATGAATTTTGGAGGGATACTACCCAACCTAGTACACCAGCCCCCATCCTACTAGATTGTAAACCTTTTTGAAAGACAAGACTATACCTTCTTTGTGTGTACACAGAGTGGCACTTGGAACTCAGTGGTTGCTTAATATATTGTTGTTAAATTGTTTTACTTTGAGCATTCAAATGTACTATAAAGAAAAAATGAGAGATGTAAATGATGCCTAAGAACATTTATATATATTTGTGTGCATATGTATAAAATACACACATATGTGTATATATACACAGAGATATATGTGTATTTTTATGTATCATCTATACATGATTTTGAAGAAGTTTGGTACCACAGAAGAGTTACTATTTATTTTTTTAAGATGGAAAATAGTTTAGGTCTGTTGCCTATAGGAAATGACTAAGCAGATCCTTTGTCTTCTCGTACTTATGTTTAACTTTCCTGTGATATCACATATGATGTAAGGGTATGGAAAGTGTGAATATATAATTATATATTCTTTAAAAAAGTATTGTCACAATATTCTTTTTTTTTTTAAGATTTTATTTATTTATTTGACACAGAGAGAGAGATTACAAGTAGGCAGAGAGGCAGGCAGAGAGACAGGGAGAGGAGGAAGCAGGTTCCCTGCTAAGCAGAGAGCCTGATTCGGGCCTCGATCCCAGGACCCTGAGATCATGACCTGAGCCGAAAGCAGAGGCTTTAACCCACTGAGCCACCCTGGTGTCCTTGTCACAATATTCTTGATAATCCAAATGTTCTTAACAATTCCTTAATAAATGGAAATTGGCAACTTTGAAATTAACCTGCTTTTTAATCTATTCTGAAAATTACCCCCATGAAAGTTACAATCCTAAGAATGGAGAGTGGCAAAATATTCCTTCAATTAGATGTCTATGCTTAAAGACCCAAACATGGGTGTAAACGTGGAGGTATTTCCCTGAGAGGCCTACCCAGGAAGAAAAACAGAAGACATGCATATCTGTTCTGTCCTGATTACTTCTGTCATTAGTCTGTTGTCACAGAAACGATGGTGACACAAAGTTAGCACCATGACTTCACAATAGAATATAGACTTTTACTTTGTTTTACTTTCTTTACAGAGTAGGTGGACAAGATCTACTGTGAAGGGGGAAAAAAAGTGTCTTGTTTGAGTAAAAGCCAGCAATTGACAAAGGTGGAGAGAAAAATTAATAACTACCTATGGAGGGAAAAAAGAGGTTTTCCGAAGTAGATTTTCACCTTTCCTTTAAAGCAAGACATCTTAATTTTTGAAATCTGTCTCCAAATAATACACCTGATTTGTAATAAAGTAGAATACATTAAGAATGATGCTAGTATATATGATAATATCTAGAAATTAATATAAAGTTTGTCAAGTTTATTTACCTAATTTGTCTTCATAAGGTTCAAAAATCTAATGAAAAATTCCTGCAGAAAGACAGTTCTATTGGGATGTCAGAATTTTTCTCATTATAGCTTACATTTAATGTAAGTAGCATGGCAGTTAATTGTTTTGTTAAACTGAAACATATGAATGGCACAATAGGTTTATATTTGTGTGGTTTTCATTAAAACAAACTCTATTTTCGAACAATTTTGGATTTACAGAAAAAATTATTAGGTAATACAGAATTCCCATGGAGCGCACATCTAGTTTCCCCTATTAATAACATCTTACATTGGTATGGTATATTTGCTAAAATTAATGAGCCAATGTTGATTTTTTTATTATTAACTAACATCCATGGTTTATTCAGATTTTCTTAGTTTTTTTTTTTAATCTTCTGCGTTCTTGCTTTCACTTTTTTTTTTATTTTTATTCTTTGCCTAAGGGGTACAGGTCTGTGAATCATCAGGCTTACATCTTTCACAGCACTCACCAAAGCACAAACCCTCCCCAATGTCCATAACCCATCCACCCTATCCCTACCCTCCCACCCCCCAGGTAACCCTCAGTTTGTTTTGTGAGATTAGGAGTCTCTTATGGTTTGCGTCCTTCCCCAACTCAAAAAGTTGAAAATGGAGCTACCATACGACCCAGCAATTGCACTACTGGGTATTTATCCTAAAGACACAGAGGTAGTGATCCTCAGGGGTGCGTGCACTCGAATGTTTATAGCAGCAATGTCCACAATAGCCAAACTATGGAAAGAACCTAGATGTCCATCAACAGATGAATGGATAAAGAAGATGTGGTATATATATATACAATGGAATACTATGCAGCTATCAAAAGAAACGAAATCTTGCCGTTCGCAACGACATGGATGGAACTGGAGGGTATTATGCTGAGCGAAATAAGTCAAACAGAGAAAGACAATTATCATATGATCTCTCTGATATGGAATTTTCTTAGTTTTTAATCCAGTATTCTTTTTCTGTTCCAAGATCCCATCCAGGGTACTATTTTACATTTTAGTCATCATGTCTCCTGAGACTTCTCTTGGCTGTGACAATTTCTTAGATTTTCCTTGTTTTCGATGACCTTGACAGTTTTTAGCAGTACTAGTTGGGTATTTTGTAAAAAACCCTTCTACTGGAATTTGACATTTTCTCACAATTTGATTGGCTCTACAGGTTCTTTTTTTTTTTTTTTTAATTTTTTATTCTTTGCCCCAGGGGTACAGGTCTGTGAATCATCAGGCTTACATCTTTCACAGCATTCACCAAGCACAAACCCTTCCCAATGTCCATAACCCATCCACCCTATCCCTACCCTCCAACCCCCCAGTAACCCTCAGTTTGTTTTATGAGATTAGGAGTCTCTTATGGTTTGTCTCCTTCCTGATCCCATCCTCTTTCATTATTTTTCCCTCCCTACCCCCCATGACCACCCATGCTGCCCCTCAAGTTCCTCATATCAGAGAGATCATATGATGATTGTCTTTCTCTGATTGACTTACTTCTCTCAGCATATCAAAAGAAACGAAATCTTGCCCTTGGCAACGACATGGGTCTACAGGTTCTTGAGAGGAGAACCATAGGGTAAAATGCCATTCTTATCACATTATATCAGGAATATATACTACCCACATGTCTTAACACTATTGATCTTAACCTTGATTACTTGGTCAGGAGGTGTTTTTATAATTTTTCCACTGTAAAGTTACTGTCTCCCCCCAAAGTTCTGCCTTTTCATATTGTACTCTTTGGGTAGCCCACACTTAAGGAGTTTTAGGATGTGGGGGTTATGCTCCATCTCCTTGAACCTACATATGATTTGGGATTCTTCTGCATGGGAGTATTGTCTCTTCTCTTTATACCAATTTATTCAATTATTTATTTAGTTTAGTGTAGAGTCATGGATATTTATTTCATGCCTTGGATTATAATCCTATACTACTTTATGAATATTGTTGCTCAAATTTATCCAGTTTTGCCCATTGGGAATTCTTTCACAAGTTGGTCCTTGTATCCTACGTATAATTTTTTGGTCAACCAAATTGAATTTTAGTAGTCCATGACATCTTTTTTTCTCTTTGGACAAGAACTATGTAAAATAATTTTGGAGAAGAGGACAACGTATTTGGCCATGGTGTTAGTAGGTAGCTTGACCAGATAGTAACATCCATTTTCTATCTTTGTTTTCTTTTTTATCTTGGCATTTTGTTAATTTTTACCTCAAGAAAAATGGACTTGTTTCACAATTTCTGTTAATATATGCTTGCCAATTATTTTATGCTCTTATTAGATTTTTAAACCTATTGGGTGTTGGGGAGAAAGCTGAGGATGTGGATGGTGAAGGAATTTCCTCCCCCATAGCAATTGCCTCATCTTTCACTGACATTTTGCTTTTGCTTGATGATATTATACTTGAAATATGATCTCTCCCATAGAGAAAGAGCATGTTTGGTCCTCCTTTATTCCTTCCACCTGTCTTTTTACCATTTCTCCCCTTTTGTCTCTGGCACAATAATGGGGAAACATCCTACTAGGGCAAAGATTATGTCCCAGTCTCAAACCACTGTCCTGTTTGCAGCACCCCCTCAGCCTGTAGCTCAAACCACTTTCCAGTCTAGGCATACACATTAGAAAGGTCCAGATTTTTTTTTGTGTGTGTTAATTTTTCCTCTTTTCAGCGACAATACCAAATCGGAAACAGTCTGATGGTTTGGAGTTGAATGTTTTTAGGGTTTGTAGAGAAATTGGCGTCATGATTTTCTAAAGTAGTTACCACCATGTTTTATTTGGAATTAGAATTTCAATTCAGAATATAAATACTGCTCAAAGATGCAAAATACAACATAATAAAAGGAAGTGAGCGGTAAGAGGTGGCGTTCTTCACTTACTTTGTGGTTTTGCAGTATATAGGACACTAATACACTGTAAATCATTGATTTAGTATTCACTTATTTTGTTGCTGGCACTATGATCTTTTAAAATGAAACTTTTTATTATCTTGGATCTATAATCTGCGTCACTAGAAAGCTTTGCCAACCTCTTTTATGTGTTATTGTTTATTTCTTTATCTTTTTATTGCCAGTGACAAGACATAGAGCAAAGCTTAACTAAATAACACAAAACACCATTACATCTCTTAGTAACATGGAGGTGAAAGCAAGACATGAAGAAATTGATATCACAGAAATACTGTGTTAAACTTATTATATTAACCCCACTGACTCAGACAAGTAAACCCTGGGCTCTGTTCATCTACATTTCATAGTTCATAGTTCATCATAGTTCATATGATGACTTGTCTAGAGAGGTTTTTCCTAAAAGACCCATTGGCATTCCTTTATCTTTTGTCAAATGGGAGTTTATAAATACGTGTTAATTTCCATTTTGAAATGACATGTTCATGAAAGATTTATAAGCCTGCAAGGTAGTTATTTTTACTTATTATTGGTTTGCAATATGAATTGTATGTGTATAAATCTCCTTTCTGGGTTCAGGAAGAAAGTGGAGTGGAAGAAACTCCCTCTACAGTGAGGCTGTTTTTAAATTTCACTTTTACCATTTTCAGGAGCTAGATCACAAGCACATAGGGAGAAGCTGAGGCAGGGCATATGGCATTAAATACTTGGATGTGCCTTATGTTAGGAATGTGAATTTAGTGTTGATCATAGTAAAGCCTTTTATTTTTTGGCATCTAAAGGATAA
Organism: Ailurus styani; assembly: GCA_002007465.1. Lineage (NCBI taxonomy): Eukaryota > Metazoa > Chordata > Mammalia > Carnivora > Ailuridae > Ailurus > Ailurus styani. Next base: position 5,971,291 of record LNAC01000019.1, read on the forward strand.
ATAAAATCCTCTATCTGTGACTGGTGAGGTGTTCCAGAAAGGTGTTCTAATAATTTTAAGGGATTGTCATGCTTTTTACAAATACAACCTATCAAATCCATATAGCTGAACAAGTTGGGAATAGGGAGTTTGGACCTAGGGAGACTCTGGCTTGTCTTCTTTGTTGTTCAAAAATATTTCACTAAAGTCAGGTGTTCTGATGGCTTTTTTTTTTTACCTTTTTTTGTTGTGAATGAATAAGTCATCAATGAGGTAATATAATTATTTCTATTTTTCTCTAGTGGTTGCCTCATTATTATTTAAATTCTTTAAGTTTCCAGGTTGTGTGGATCTTAATAAAAGGTGCTCACATCCTTTATTATACCTTAGGAAAGAAGAAAAACATGTTTGTAAGGATGGGATTGAACAGAATTTAATGAAATTAATAAAACATTTATATTTATTAGAAATGCATGATATAATTTTCTAGCTTTGAAGGGGGAGGGGGAAAAAAAGCAAAACCAAGAAATTGCGATGAAGCAGTTGTCATCGCCTAAAGCCAGAAAATACAATTTCTCTATTCAACAACCATAGCTATAAGGAAAACAGTACTTCTGGGGCAGTGTAAGACAGGCACAATCCTGAAATCCCAAGTCTTTTCCCACTGTCCAAGCTGGAATGGCCTACCACAGGTGTGTGGGCGTGTGCATACCATTAAGTATATCATTTTCCTGAAGAGTCTGTTGTCTTTAGAATGTAAAATTCAATACAGAAGTGTGAAATAAACATTAGGGATTTTAATTTTTATTCAAAAGCTCTGTCACTCATTCAGTTTTAAGTTGGTTGAAAATAGGGACTGGGTAATTGTCTTCATACCCTCCTCAGAATTCCCACGGTAATTTACACTAAGTAAGTTCTCATAATCTTTTTGTGTTACGAAATTGAATTGTTGACTTTGGATTTAGGGGGACTTGGGAAATTATAACTGCTAGTTGAATTTATATGTATTGAATTATTTAAGCATTCATTGGATAGTATTTTGAGACTTATTATTGTGTCCCACTACCATATTTTTAGGGGGGAAATATTAGTAAGCAAATATAGATAAAGAGCCTCATTCTCACAGAGTGGGGGTGGTAAGAGTAAAATGGAAAAAAAATGGAAGTATTATTAACTAAATGGTCAGATAAATTAATATGTAAATGAAAGTACAAGAAAAATTTCAAGAATATTTTGTTTTCTAACTTAGCTGGTATGTATCAGAAGACAGTTTACCAGGTGTTATAAATTGTAATTTAAATACATTTACATTTATCCAATCATTGTGACAAGTTGCAGGTCCTTGGTTGATTTTTAGATAAAGCCCATGTGATATTTTTGCTGGAAAAGTTTGTCAGTAATTATGATACTCCTTTCTCAGTCAGGATGTGGCTAATCACATCAAACTTTTCCAATCATCTCCTCATTCAGCCTCCCCAGGTCAGCATTTCTATGCAGTCGGAGGGCAGCTCGCACCATATCCTTGAGTCAGGGCAGAGTACACACCTGGATGTCAGTGGTTCCCTAATGGCCTGGACCTAGGGAGACTCTGGCTTGGCTCACTGTCAGCAGCACCTCTACCAGTGCTTCTTGCCCTGCCAGCCACATACCCACCCTGCCTGCATTGTGCTACCCTGAGGCAGTAACAGCCATTGCCTATGACTCCACTGCCAAGGTCACGCCATATGCGGGTGGAGGAGACAGGTATATATTCACCCACACTGCCCCCTGCCCCATTCTCAGCCTCCCCTGCCACTGCTCTATGGCAATACCTTAGGTGGCATGTAATAAGGCAGTAAGTGTTTAGATTCAAAATAGATTAGTATTTTAATAGCTGGTGCAGAAAAATGTCAGCATTGTATATTGGTATCTATATAATATCTTTAATTTTTAAGTTGCTAGAAAAAATCTTCTGACTGGACATGGGTAATTAGGAAAATCAGGAAGAAATAATGTTAATAAATAATGTGTATCTTTGGTGAATAAGTTTGTCTTGCAAGGATTTTTTGTGGGTGAGGGCAAAGAGGGTTTGGGGTTCGATATAAGTATATGATACATATGATAACAACAAGAGTTGGCTCTGGAAAATTACCATAGTGACTTTGGGATCACAATGTGAGGTTAATAACAGTCTTACATATGAATATACCTATATTATGAATGTAAAGCTTGCAGCTAGTCAACAATATATTGAGATAACAGTAAAAGTGTCTGGCAGAGTCCTTCGTGTTCTACAGGAATTCAGTAGATGTTAGGTGAATTGATTTTATGAAGCCACTGGCACAGTACTGAAAATATGATTGTATATATTAGCTGTGGCCCCATAACTGAAATGTTAGTCTCAGTAGATTACTGCTCATATTTATGGCAGTAAAATATTTATGTTCTGAATCAATGAATAAATAATGCTGATGGATCAAGATATGGTTCAGGGTTGTAAGTAAAATAAACTAATACAATAGGAACAGAATTTTGTGTGTGGATGCAGAATAAACAGATATGGAATATTTTATAATTAAATGATAAATGACAACACTTAATAAGTGTTTAATGATAAATACTTTTTAAAATTTGTGGTAAAATATACATAATAAAATTTATCATTTTAACCATTTTTTAAAAAATTATTTATTTATTTATTTGACACAGAGAGAGAGAGATTACAAATAGGCAGAGAGGCAGGCAGAGAGAGAGGAGGAAGCAGGCTCCCTGCTGAGCAGAGAGCCAGATGCCGGCCTAGATCCCAGGACCCTGAAATCATGACCTGAGCCGAAGGCAGAGGCTTTAACCCACTGAGCCATCCAGGGGCCCCATTTTAACCATTTTTAAGTATACAGTTCTGTGGCATTAAGTACATTCACATTGTCATGCAACTTGATAATAAATTCTTATTAAGACCAAGGTCATATTATATCCTGGAGGGTTTTTTTTTTTAAATGGAAAAACCAAAACTTTTCAGAGTCACTGACTACAGCTCAACTGACTCTTGTTGACCTAGGAACATAAGTCATAAGGAAGATACAGGGGAAGGACACAGATAATTTGCTTCAAATTTCACCACTTTTAAATACATTCTAGTATATATTCTAGAATGTTTATACAAACTGAGGGTTGCTGGAGGTGGGTGGGGGGATGGGGTAACTGGGTGATGGGCATTAAGGAGGGCATGTAGTGTCATGAGCACTGGGTGTTATATGCAACTGATGAATCACTGAACTCTACGTCTGAAACTAATAATACACTATATGTTAATTACTTGAATTTAAATAAAATAAAATTTTAAAAAGTTTTACATTATTTTCTTAAAACAAATATATAGACCATTTTCCTTTTTATGCTTTTTTGACATTAAAATCCCTTCAACATACACTGGATTCCAAAACACATTTTACTGATGAAAATCTACTGATAAGATTAAACTTCCCTTCCTTAGTAATAAGGTTTTAATCCAGGGCAACTGGTGAAATCACTTCATATACAAATATTTTTGATAGTAAAAAAACTAAAATTCCTTGTGTTCTCTTCACTAACCAACTTGAATATTTGATTTTAATTTTTGAATACTATATTATAGTATTACAAATCCACAAATATTTCAGATAACAATATTAGTACTATTTAGGCATTGTAGTCCCACATTAAAAGATATTGATTCTTTTCATTTTGAAGTTCTTTGGCTTTTCAAAACCTTCACTATTTTAAATAGTGAGTTATATAAATAAATATTTTGACAACATGAAAAATCAAAGCATTCTGAAAAAAATTTCTCATGTAGCAATTTCTGTTGGTGTTCTGGTCATGAATGAATTGGATAAGCATAGAGAATGATAGGGATTATGTTTGCATTGTTGAAGGCTATTTCCAAGTAAAAAAGTTCTCAGTTAACATCTAGCTTTTGCAGCATAACCAGCTCCTAATGTACTCACTTTATATTCTTATTAATTGCTTATGCATATTATTTATCTAAAGTAGAGTAGTCTTGTTGTACTGGAAAAAGATGAGTACAATTGGGACTAAACTTTATTTCTAACTAAATGTTACATATTGTGTTCTTCCTACCTACATGATTCTTTGGATCTTAAAACAGTTATGTCGTAAATGCCCTGAGAGACTTTCCCTACATCATTTTCTTTTTATTTATTTTCATAGAATTTTCAGTTTGAGAAGTCTTACAAATTCTCTGCATTTTTATTTTCCATTCACCTGGTTCCTCATCTCCCAAGGATGAAGTCCAAACTGTGTAGCATTAGCTGTCAAGGTGTTTGATAATTAAGTCACTATTTTCTCTCCTAACATCCCCTGTCTCTATCTGAAAGAACATGCTTCTCATTTTAGCAACTCACTGTTCTCCAAACTTGTCTTCATGCTACTTTACATATTTACCAGTTTTCCCATGTAGTTCCTCTTGGAACATCCCCTTTTTTGCCAGATGAATATGGTCAGAGGCAGGCACAGTTATGGAAAAGTCCATCATTGCAAAGATGGATGGTGGTTCTGTTCAAGCCCTAGGAAGACTTGGTGTTTTTTCTTCTCCTATTACATTTTCAACTTGTTTTTTATGATTTTATGCCAACATATGTTTTAGAGACAGATGTTTCTTTCCTTAAAAATGTATTGAAGGTTTGAATAGATCAAAAAATATAAAAAGAAGTACCCTATCAAATTCTCTCTCTCAATCTTGCCTCACATTTGCTCAGTTCCCAATTGCCCCAATAGTTAAAAATCATCCAGAGATTTGTGCTTGTATGATCTAGTACACTCATATATTTATGTGTTTTTTCCTTCTTTGTTTTTATGCAGAGTGTGCCATACTTATACATACTCTCTTGTATAATTTTTTTTCCACCTAGCAACCTATCTTGGGATTTTTCTACATAAGTCCATCAGCCAGGATAAGTTACTATGTTGATTCTAAAATCTCCATGCCTTAAAACTACATAGATTTATATCTCACACAACATTTCTACTGTGGGTCACCTATAGTCTGGCCCAAGTCATTGTCTTTCAAGAATTCAGACAGATTGAACGGCATCTAGTTGGAACAGTGCTAGACTTACGGCAGAGGGGAATAGGCATGGTAAATTACTCATTGGCTTTTAAATGTTCTGTCTAGAAGTAACACATGACATATATGCCCACACTTCATTGGACAAAGCAAGTTACATATTTTCTGAAGTTCAACAGGGATGGGTACCTATGATTCTCCTGTAGGGAGAGGCACCATGGTAGGGGAGTTGAGAATAACTGGTGAATAGTAACCCAGTCTGCCCCAAATCAGTAATAAAGACCTCAGTGTCATTTTACAGCTGCACACTCTTCCATTGAATGGATGTACCATAATTTAACTGGTTTCTAATGAACATACATTAGGTTTTTAATCTTATTACAAATGTTTCTGAAAGGCATTACTTCATATGAATGTGAGGACCTCTTTAAGATAATTCTAAGTAGTGAAATTGCTGGATTAAAGACATGTATTTGTAATGTTGATTGATATCACTAAATTGCCTTCCGGTTTATAACAGCCAGCCACCTGTGAAAGTGCATGAGTTTCTTTTATGTTCACCAACACATGGTATCATTAAACCTTTTGGACTTTAACAGGTCTGTGAGGTATAAATGGCATCCCAATATAGTTTTAATTGAATTTTTCTTATAAGTGAGTTTGAGTATTGTTTAATATACTTAAGGGCGATTTGAATTTCTTTTTTTGAAAATTGTTCTTGTCCATTGACTATTTTTCTACCAAGAGATTCATCTTTCTCTTGTTGATTTCTGGGAATTCTTTATCTATTAAGGGGATTATCATTTAATAATTACTTTAAAAAAGCAACTGACTTTTGACTTTGCTTATGTATTTTTGTTTTTTAATTATGGTATTTGTGTATCGGTTTCTTTGTTTTCTTTGCAATACTGAAATTTTGAAATTTTAATGTAGTAAAATTTACTTACTTTTCCTGTATTCCAAATGTTGAATCACTGTATTATTTTTCATGTTGTGTAACAAATTACCATAAACTTAGCAGCTCCAAATAACATACATTTATTATTTTACAGCTTCCATGGGTCAAAAGGGTCACCTTAAAGTCTGTCCTCCGTAGTCATAATGAGAAGGGTCTTACCATGAGGTTATAAAGACATTTGTCACACTTTCCCTAATATATCTATGGTTCATTTATTTACATTTAAATCTTTTGATCCATTTGGAGTTTATCCTGTTATACTATGTAAAGAATGGATCTAAATTAATCTTTTTCCCAAGGACTACTTAGCTGTTCTAAAACCATCCATTAAAAAGTCCAACTTTGTACAAATCATTTGAGATGATAACTTTATCATATATAAGGTTATTTAAATATCTAAAGCCATTTCTGGGTGTAGTAAGTGGAACAATAGCATTCCAAAGATGTCTACATCTTAATTCCTGAATTTACAAATATATTATGTCACATGGCAAAGTGGAATTCAAGTAGTGGATGTGATTCAGTTTACTAATCAGCTCACATTTGGATAAAGAAGTTATCCTGGATTATCTGGATGAGCACAGCATTGTCATAGGGTTCTTAAAAGGGAAACCAGGAGTCAGAAAAAGAGTCAGTCTCGAAGTAGGATGACTGGAGAAAGACTTGACCAGCTACCTCTGCTTTGAATGTGGCTGGGGCCATAAGATGAGGAAATTCAAGCAGCTTCTAAAGCTGGAAAAGGCAAGAAAAAGAATTCTTCTTGAGAGCCTTTAGAAGGAGTATAAACTTGCTGATGCCTCGCTATTAGCCCACTGAGACTAATTTTGAACTCAACTCCTATCTTTATTGAGGTATAACTGACAAGTGAAATTTGTATATATTTAAGGTGTATAACATGAGGAGTTGATAACATGTACACTGTGAAATGATTACTACAATCAAGCTAATTAAGATATCCATTGCCTCTCATAGTTGCCATTTATGTATGTGTATGATGAGAACACTTAAGGTGTATTCTCTTAGAAAATTTCAAGTATACATACAGTATTGTTAAATATGGTCACCACACTGTACATTAGATCCCCAGGACTTAGTTGTCTTATAACTGAAAGTGTGTACCCTTTGACCAACATCTTCCCATTCCTCCCACCCTGAACATTTGGAAACCACCATTCTACTCTGCTTTTGTGAGCTCAATTTTTTTAGATTTCACATAAGTGGGATCATACAGTATTTCTTTTTTCTATGTCTGGCTTATTTCACTTAACATGTTCATCCATGTTATTGCAAATGTCAGGATTTCCTATTTTATGGCTGAATAATATTCCATTATATATATATTTACCAGTTAAAAGATATAATGAAATTGAAGTTCCAAGCTACAATAGCAAAAAAACAGCATAACATATAAAACAGGTAAAATAGTTAGAAATTATTTTTCAAATAAATGTGTGGAAATTTATCATTCTGACACCTGACTAAAGCTCATGTTCAGTTTGGTAGTTTTTCATTTGATTTTTTCAGTCTAGTTGTATAATCCTCTTATCTACATACAGTTATGTTTATTCTGTCCATTATTTATATATATATACATATTATATATATACATATATATTATAAATATATACATATTATATATATGTAATTACTTTCTATATTTAACTAACTCAGCTTATACATGCCATAGAAGTTAAGTGGTAAGTGGTGATAGTGGGCATCCTTGTACCTGATGGTTGGGGAATGCCTTCAGTGTTTTCTCTATCAAGAATTTTTTTTGATAAATACTTTTAAGGATTTAGCCATTAATTTCTACTAGTTCAGTTTTTAGCAAGAATGTATATATGTTTGCCAAATGGCTCTTTACAAAAATTTTTTTTCCTCACCATAACACATACCCTCTGCAATGTCCATCACCCAGCCACTCCATCCCTCCCACCCCCCTCCGCTCCAGCAACCCTCAGTTTGTTTCCTGAGATTAAGAGTCTCTTATGGTTTTTCTCCCTCTCTGGTTTCATCTTGTTTCATTTTTCACTCCCTTCCCCCATGATCCTCTGTCTTGTTTCTCAAATTCCTCATATCAGTGAGATCATATGATATTTGTCTTTCTCTGATTGACTTATTTTGCTTAGCATAATACCCTCTAGTTCCATCCACATCATAGCAAATGGCAAGATTTTATGGTTTTTTTGTTTTTGTTTTTTGTTTTAAGATTTTATTTATTCTGACACACAGAGAGAGAGAGATTACAAGTAGGCAGAGAAAGAGGAGGATGCAGGTCAAAGGCAGAGGCTTTAACCCACTGAGCCACCCAGATGCCCCAATTTTGTGGGGTTTTTTGATGGCTGCATAGTATTCTACTGTATATCTATATATATCTATATATATCTATATGTGTGTATATATATATATATATATATATATATATATATATATATACTACATCTTCTTTACCCATTCATCTGTTGATGGACATCTAGGCTCTTTCCATAGTTTGACTATTGTGGACACTGCTGCTATAAACATTGGGGTACATGTGCCCCTTTGGCTCACTACATTTGTATCTTTAGGGTAAATACCTAGTAGTGAAATTGCTGGGTCATGGGATAGCTCAATTTTCAACTTTTTGAGGAACCTCCATACTGTTTTCTAGAGTGGCTGCACCAGCTTCAATTCCCACCAACAGTGTAGGAGGGTTTGCCTTTCTCTGCATCCTCACCAATACCTATTGTTTCCTGACTGGTTAATTTTAGCTATTCTGACTGGTGTGAGGAGGTATCTCACTGTGGTTTTGATTTGTATTTCTCTGATGCTGAGTGGTGTTGAGCACTTTTCATGTGTCTCTTGGCCATTTGGATGTCTTCTTTGGAGAAATGTCTGTTCATGTCTTCTGCCCATTTCTTGATTGGATTATTTGTTCTTTGGGTGTTGAGTTTGATAAGTTCTTTATAGATTTTGGATATAAGCCCTTGATCTGATATGTCATTTGCAAATATCTTTTCCCATTCTGTTGGTTGTCTTTTGGTTTTGTTGACTATTTCCTTTGCTTTGCAAAAGCTTTTAATCTTGATGAAGTCCCAACTTGCTTGCTTCCCTTGCCTTTGGTGATGTTCCTAGGAAGACGTTGCTGTGGCTGAGGTCAAAGAGGTTGCTGCCTGTGTTCTCCTCAAGGATTTTTTTTTTTGCCCCAGGGGTACAGGACTGTGAATCATCAAGCTTACACCTTTCACAGCATTCACCAAAGCACAAACCCTCCCCAATGACCATAACCCATCCACCCTATCACTACCCTCCCACCCCCCAGTAACCCTCAGTTGGTTTTGTGAGATTAGGAGTCTCTTATGGCTTGTCTCCTTCCCTATCCCATCTTGTTTCATTAGGATTTTGATGGATTCCCATCTCACATTGAGGTCTTTCATCCATTTTGAGTCTGCTTTTGTGTGTGGTGTAAGCAAATGGTCCAGTTTCATTCTTCTGGATGTGGCTGTCCAATTTTCCCAACACCATTTGTTGAAGAGACTGTCTTTCTTCCAGTGGACAATATTTTCAGCTTTGTCAAAGATTAGTTGACCATAGATTTGAGGGTCCATTTCTGAGCTCTCTATTCTGTTCCATTGACCTATGTGTCTGTTTTTGTGCCAGTACCATACTGTCTTGACGATTGCAGCTTTGTAATAGAGCGTGAAGTCTGGAATTGTGATGCCGCCAACTTTGGTTTTCCTTTTCAACATTCCTCTGGCTATTTGGGGTCTTTTCTGGTTCCATATAAATTAGGATTATTTGTTCCATTTCTTTGAAAAAAGTTGATATTTTGATAAGGGGTTGCATTAAATGTGTAGATTGCTTTAGGTAGCATAGACATTTTCACAATATTTGTCCTTTCAATCCATGAGCATGGAACGTTTTTCCATTTCTTTGTGTCTTCCTCAATTTCTTTCATGAGTACTCTACAGTTTTCTGAATACATATTCTTTGCCTCTTTGGTTTGATTTATTCCTCATTATCTTATGGTTTTAGGTACACTTGTAAATGGGATTGACTCCTTAATTTCTCTTTCTTCTGTCTTGTTGTTGGTGTATAGATATGCAACTGATTTCTGTGGCTTGATTTTTTATCCTGACACTTTACTGAATTCCTGTATGATTTCTAGCTGTTTTGGAGTGGAGTCTTCTGGGTTGTCCACATAAAGTATCATATCACCTGCAAAAAGTGAGAGTTTGACTTCTTTGCCAAATTGGATGCCTTTTATTTCTTTTTGTTGTCTGATTGCTGAGGCTAGGACTTCTAGTACTATGTTGAATACTAGTGGTGATACTGGACAGCCCTGCCATGTTCCTGACTTTAGGGGAAAAGCTCTCAGTTTTTGTCCATTGAGAATGATATTTGCTGTGGGTTTTTCATAGATGGCTTTTATGATATTGAGGTATGTACCCTCTATGCCTACACTGTGAAGAGTTTTGATCAAGAAACGATGCTGTACTTAGTCAAATGCTTTTTCAGCATCTATTGAGAGTATCGTATGGTTTTTGTTCTTTCTTTTACTGATGTATCACATTGGTTGATTTGTGGATGTTGAACCAACCTTGTAGCCCATGAATAAATCCCAATAATCCTTTTATTTTACTGTTGGATCCTATTGGCTAGTATTTTGGTGAAAATTTTTACATCCATGTTCATCAGGGACATTAGTCTGTAATTCTCCTTTTTGATGGGGTATTTGGTTTTGGGATCAAGGTAATGTTGGCCTCATAAAATGAGTTTGGAAGTTTTCCTTCCATTTCTATTTTTTGGAACAGTTTCAGGAGACTAGGCAGCATTTAAATTCTTCTTTAAATGTTTGGTAGAATTCCCCTGGGAAGCCGTCTGGCCCTGGGCTCTTGTTTGTTGAGAGAATTTTGATTACTGTTCAATCGCCTTATTGGTTATGGGTCTGTTCAGGTTTTCTATTCCTTTCTGGTTCAGTTTTGGTAGTTTATACATCTCTAGGAATGCATCCATTTCTTCCAGATTGTCAAATTTCCTGGTGTATAGTTGCCCATATGTTCTTAGAATTGTTTGTATTTCTTTGGTGTTGGTTGTGATCTCTTCATTCATGATTTTATTAATTTCGGTCCTTTCTGTTTTCTTTTTGATAAGTCTGGACAGGGGTTTTTCAATCTTATTAATTCTTTCAAAGAACCAGCTTCTAGTTTTGTTGATCTGTTCTACTGTTCTTTTGATTTCTGTTTTATTGATTTCTGCTCTGATCTTTATTATTTCTCTTCTGCTGGGTTTAGCTTTCATTTGCTGTTCTTTCTCCAGCTGCTTTAGGTGTAGGATTATGTTGTGTATTTGAGACCTTTCTTGTTTCTTGAGAAAGACCTGTATTGCTATATACTTTCCTCTCAGGACCACCTTTGCTGCATCCCAAAGATATTGAACAGTTGTGTTTTCATTTTCATTTGTTCCCATGAATTTTTTAATTTCTCCTTTAATTTCCTGGTTGACCCATTCATTCTTTAATAGTATCTCTTTAGCCTCCATGTATTTGAGTTCTTTCCAACTTTCCTCTTGTGGTTGACTTCTCATTTCAAAGCACTGTGGTCTGAAAATATGCAGGGAATGATCCCAATCATTTGGAACCAGCTGAGACCTGATTTGTGACCTAGAATGTGATCTATTCCAGAGAATGTTCCATATGCACTGGAGAAGAATATGTATTCTTTTGTTTTGGGATGGAATGTTCTGAATTTATCTGTGATATCCATCTGGTCCAGTGTGTCATTTAAAACCTTTATTTCTTTGTTGATCTTTTGCTTAGATGTTCATTTCAGTGAGGGGGTGTTAATGTCCCCTACTATTATTGTATCATTGTCGATGTGTTTCTTTGATTTTGTTATTAATTGGTTTATACAGTTGGGTCCTCCCATGTTAGGGGCAAAGATATTTAAAATTGTTAGATCTTCTTGTTGGACAGACCCATTAAGTATGGTATAGTGTCCTTCCTCATCTTTTATTATAGTCTTTGGTTTAAATCTAATTTATCTGATATAAATATTGCCACCCCAGCTTTCTTTTGATGTCCATTAGCATGTCATATTATTTTCCACACACTCACTTTAAATCTGGAGGTGTCTGGGTCTAAAATGAGTCTCTTGCAGACAACATATTCAAGGGTCTTATTTTTTTATCCATTCTGATACCTTGTGTCTTTTGATTGGGACATTTAGCCCATTTTCATTCATGGTAACTATTGAAAGATAATAATTTAGTGCCATTGTATTGCCGGTAAGGTGACTGTTACTGTATATTGTCTCTGTTCCTTTCTGGTCTATGTTCCACAGTTCTTATTGATTGGTGAATTTGGTCTTGGCTGGATGTTCTTGCTGTTCTTCTGGAGGAGAGGCCTGTTGCAGTGATTCTTAAATGTCTTTGCTAGAGGCAGAATTGCACTGCCCTTGCCAGGGGCGAGGCTAAGCAATCTGCTCAGGTTTGTTCTTTCAGCTTTTGTTCCCTGAACACTTTCTGTACAGCTCCGGCAGAGGAAAGTGAAGATGGTGGCCCCCCAATCTCTGACCCAGTGGAGCTGAGAGCTAAGGGCCCCATTCCTCAGTGCGCCTTCAGAGAAAAGCAGTCAATCCCTCGTGTCTCCCTGGTCTCCAGCTGCATTTCATGCTCACCCAGCCTGTGACCAAGCATTTCTATCTCTGGTGCACAGCCCTGTTTGGAGTCTCAAAACCTAACAGATTCCTGCAGTGTGGTCCCGCACTACTCCTCCTGGTGGAGGAAGGGGGGTCTCCCTGGATCTGCCGCTTGTGGCATCCCTGCTTGAAGAGTAGTGGCCCAACTGTGCCTCAGATCATGGTTTAAGGTAACCCTGAGCTGAGACCTCACTCCTTGGCTCCCTCTCTTCATCTGACTTCCCCACTCTGATACCTGGGAGCTCTGCTACACTCAGGCACCCCTGGTCTTTCTGTGATCCTGAGGGTCCTGAGACCACACTGACCCAGTGAGGGCTCCACACCCTGCTTAGCCTCTGGAGCAATGTCCCTCAGTGGAGCAGACTTTTAAAAGTTCCAATTTTGTGCTCCGCTGCTGAACCACTTGCCATGAGCCGGCCCTTTCCCCGCAGTCTGTCTTCCCGAGTGTCACCTCAGATTCACTTCTCTGCATGTCCTACCTTCTAGTAAGTGGTCGCTTTTCTGTTCATAGAATTGTTGTTGTTCTTCTCTTTGATCTTGTATTGAGTTTGTTGGTGTTCAGGATGGTTTGATAACTATCTAGCTGAATTTCTGGGATCAGCTGAAATTTAGGTCTCCTACTCCTCCACCGTCTTGCTCCTCCTCCTTGCCAAATGTCTTTTTAGTGACTATGGAGAACATCATGTCACTTTTCTTTAGATTTATCAAATAATCAGTCATTTATTTTAAGAAAATCAGTTGAATGCTATCTATGTGCCAGGTACTATGGTAGGCACATGCAATATCATGATGAATGAAACAGACAAGAAGCTTATATAATAGCAGGAAAGAGAGAGACAATAAATGAAGGTAATGATACATAAATACATTGACTCAGTTCTAGAAGATGATACAGAAGTGCTATAGCAAGTGCTACACAAACACACACACACACACACACACACACACACACACACACAGAGCAGGACAACAAATCAGAAGTGCCATGGATGGGGTAGGACAGTTTCAACTTTAAAGCAGTATAAGCTTTATAGGGAACATGACATTTAAGCAAAATATTTGAAGGACTTAACCTCAGAGATATTTGGTGGAAGTTTGTGGAAGAAGAGTATAGCAGTGCAATGACATTAGGGCAAGAACGTTCCTGGATTGTTTGAGGAGCAGCACTATTCAGTGTGGCTAGAGCCATGTGAGGAGAGAATAAGAGCCAGAGACAATAGCTGCCAGATTATATAGACCTTTTAAGTAAGTGTAAGAATTTTTGGCTCTTCCTCTGAGTGGATTGGGAAGTCTTCAGAAGTTTTGGGGCAGAGAAGTGACATGATCTGACTTCAATGTTAAAGTAATACTTTTATTCTAAATGCATTTTCTCATATTGAATGATCTTATAATCAGCCATATTTAGTAATGATGCACAACTCTTTGAAGTGTTGATGGATTTTGTCTGCTAATATTTTCTTTAGGATTTTTACAGTGATAGTCAAAAGTGAAATTGGTCAGGAGTTTGTGTTTTGAATAGTGTATATATCCTCAAGGTCAATATCAAGTTTTGCTCACTTCATAAAAATAATTTTGAGAGATTTCCTTCATGTTTCTGTTTTTTCAATGCTTAAAGAGAATTGGCATTATCCTTTAAAAAAAAAGTTTCCCAGAATTCCCCTGGGAAACCAGAGACCTATTTCTTATCTGTATTCCTGCATTAGATCATAGAAGAGAAGTCACTTTGTAAGGTTCTGTGTAGTAAAAAAAGTAAAGTGGTAGATATTTTGGGTTTTTTAAGAAATTTCTTTTATGATAAAATGCAAAGAAAGTCTTTGTGAATTTTTTCTTATACAAGGAAACTGAAAATGATTTTGGTCTTAATTTTCAGTGATTCTCACATCAAATTCAATCAAAAGTATTTCTTGAGCATTAACTATCTGATTATCAAGTAAATGTATACTTGAAATTACACTGTATCTTAAGTAATTGATGGCTGTTATAAAAACCCATTTAAAGATTTGATATTGTATAAAATATTTTATTTTTTTATTTTAAAGATTTCATTTATTTATTTGACATAGAGAGACACAGTGAGAGAGGGAACAGCAGCAGGGGGAGTGGGAGAGGGAGAAGCAGGCTTTCCCGCAGAGCAGGGAGCCTGATGTGGGGCTCCATCCCAGGACTCTGGGATCATGACCTGAGCCGAAGGCAGATGCTTAACGACTGAGCCACCCAGGCACCCCTGTATAAAATATTTTAAAGAACTGTTTCTTGATGTTTTCTGTCTTACATCCTACTAACTATTCGATTTTATTATTTTTGCACACAGAAGGGGTGGCCAGTGCTGTCTTAAATCATTACTATTTTCTAACTAGAAACAGAAGGAGGAAATAGGAACCCTCAGACTAAAAGCTGGAGACTTAGCTTTAACAAGCTGAAGAAGTTAACATCTTAGCCTGCACTTTCAAGATAACTTCCATAAAACAAAATCACCATCTCAAAGAAATATCTGCATTCTTATGTTCAGTGTAACATTATTTCCAATAGCTAAAACATGGGAACAACTAAAGTATCCACGCATTGTGTGTATGTGTGTATGTACACACATACACACACGTACATACATATAGCGTACACAATGGAATATTATTCAGCCATAAAAAGAAGGGAATTCTGCCTTTTGTGACAACATGGATGAACCTGGAGGCATTATGCTAAATAAAATAAGTCAGACACAGAAAGACAAACACTGTATGATCTCACTTACGTGTAGAACCTAAAAAAGTCAAACTCAGAAACAGAGAGTGGAATGGTGGTTGTCAGGGCCTGGGAGTGTGGGAAATAGGGAGATGTTAGTCAAAGGGTACACACTTTCAATTACAAGATGAGTAAGTTCCGGGAATCTAAAGTACAGCATGGTGACTATAGTTAATAATACCATTTTGCATATGCAAAAATTGCTAAGACAGTAGATCCTAAATGTTATCAACAAAAAAATGTACAAGTATATGAGATGATGGAGGTATTAATTACCTGAATGTGGTAATCATTTTGCTATAAACACATGTATCAAATCATCATGTTGTTCAACCTAAACTAAAACAATGTTGTATGTTAGTTATATTTAAAGGAAACTGGGGATAAAAAAGATACATTTCATATAATTTAGTAGGTGAGCTATTTGATGGAAATCCTGGTACCTATTGAAGTGCTTTTGGCTTCATAAAACAGGATTCTTTACTGAAAGTGGAATGAACAGTGGGGGATTATTTTTCTCCCAAGACAAGTGAAGTGGAAAGTGATTCTAGGATTGTTTCAGCAACTATACAGGTCCAGACCCCTGGGGAGGCTTCTCTTCAATTTTATTGACTTTCCCTCATTCTCACAATATAACTACTGCTATACCAAATATGGCATCTTCTCAACAGTCCTCAAATTCAAGAAGAAAGAGGGAAATGTCTTTGCACATGTTTGTTTTCCCTCCCCCTTTTTATCCAGAAAAAATTTTCAGATATATTGCCCTTGGAAATGAATAAGTCAAATGCCTACTAAACATTCTCTGGCAAAGGGAAGGTGATGACAATGATTTCCATGTACCAATCATGATTCATTCCCTGGTACTTGGAACATTACTGCCTGAAACCTGAATAAGCTCCAAAATAAGCTCCTGTTAAAAAGAAGAAAAGGGGAATGTGTTCTGGGTAGACATTCAAGTGTCTGCCTTAATACCTAAAAGCCAACACTTAGTGATCTTTGCCAGGGGAGGAGAGAACCATCTGTGAATTTTTCATTTCTATAATCTCATATCTGCAAGTCACCAAGTTCAAGCAATGGTTCTCCTATCTCCAACAGAGTCTTCATTAATCTGTATGTTGATGATGCAGCCCCATTTCTCCAGCCAAACTCACTTCCTGAGTTCCAGATCCATGTATTTATCAATTGGCTAATCCATAATAAGATGTTCAGTTGGATGTCTCATAATTACAAAGAACTCAACAGGTCCACAGCTGAACTTGTGATTTTCAGTCCATCCTGCTCCTCCCTGTGAAGTCTCTGCCTCAGAAAATGGCTCCACTATCCAGAGTCACCATGGTTCCCACCATTTCATTTAAACTTAGGTCTAGTCACTGAATTTAGTAATTTTGACTTCTAAATACCTCTCAGATCCATTCACTTATATCTATCTCTATTCATTTGCTGTATGACATAGCAAAATATCACAGACTGAGTGGCTTATAAACCAGAAATTGATTTTCTCACAGTTTTGGAGGCTTGACGTCCGATATCAAGGTGTATCAGAGTCAAGGCCTCTCTCCATGGCTTGCAGATTCCTGCCTTCTTGCTGTGTCTGCCTGTGGTCTTTCCTCTGTGTACACACATCCTTTATGTCTGTGTGTATGTATTTCCTCTTCTTATAAGACACCAGTCAGATTAGATTAGGACCTATAATAGCCTCATTTTAATTTAATCATTTCTTTATAAGCCCCCATGTCCAAATGTAGTCACATGCCAAGGTACTGGAGGATTAAGGCTTCATCTGGATTTGGGGAACAATTTACCCCACAATACCATCTCAGATCTCGTTTCTTAACTTTGGCTGTTGTCTCTTGCCTAGATTACTACAACTTCTTTTTATTCCCAGTTATTTCTTTGTTCTCCAGGTAGAATGTTCTTTATGCCTTATCATGATATCCCATTTTTAAATGCCCTCAATGATGTTTTACTACTTTAACCTGGCGTATAAGACCCTTTGTGATCTGTTTCTGGTCAACCTCTCCATCTTTTTTTTTTTAAGATTTTATTTATTTATTTATTTATTTGTGTGTGTGTGTGTGAGAGAGAGAGAGAGAGAGAGAGGAAGAGAGAGAAAGAGGACAAATGAGGGGAAGGGGCAGAGGGAGATGTGGAAGCAGACTCCCCACTGAGCAGGGACACCAGTGGGGCTTGATCCCAGGACTGTGGGATCATGACCTGAGCTGAAGGCAGGCACTTATCTGACTGAGCCACCCAGGTGCCCCTCAACCTCTCCATCTTTATGTCTGGACAATTTTTCTTCCACCACACTTCTCATTAAATTTTTTTCCAGCCATATGGATCATTCGGACTCTTAAAATGACTTGCTCTACAAACCCTAGGCCCTCAAACACCCCCTTTTATTGTAGCTTACTTCCAGTGTGGAACAATTTGCTGTCTTTTACTTTCTTTATCATCTTGTGCCATGCAAAACCTTTAATCACTTGTGGGCTTTAAGAAATCCCAAGCATAGTACCAAGTAGGATGTACCAAAAGAGACCCAACATTTTAAAAAATTAATTTTTTTTTTAATTCCAGTATAACTAACATACAGTGTTATATTTGTTTCAAGTGTACAATATAATGATTCAACAATTATATACATTACTCAGTGCTCACCCTGATAAGTGTGCTCTTAATCCCCTTCACCTATTTCACCCTTCCTCTCATCCACCTCCTCTCTGGTAACTACCAGTTTGTTCTCTATATTTAAGGGTCTGATTTTTTTTTATTTGTCTCTTTTTTCTTTGGTTTCTTAAATTACACATATGAGTAAAATCATGTGTAATCTTTCTCTGCCTGACTTAACTTTACTTATTATTATATTCTCTAGATCAATCCATGTTGTTTCAAGTGGCAAGAATTCATTCTTTTTTATGGCTGAGTAATAGCCCATTGTGTGCATGTGTGTGTGTGTGTGTGTGTGTGTGTGTGTGTGTGTGTGTGTGTGTACCACAGCTTCTTTATCCATTCATCCACGAATGGACACATCTGTTGCTTCCATATCTTGCTATTGTAAAAATGCTGCAATAAAGAGGGGTGCACATATCTTTCCAAATTAGTATTTTCATATTCTTTGGATAGATGTCTATGGTAGAATTACTGGATGATATGATACTTATATTTTTAATTTTTTGAGGAAACTCCATACTGTTTTCCCCAGTGGTTGCACCAGTTTGCATACCTACTAATGGTGCATGAGGGTTCCTTTTTCTCCACATCTTTGCCAATACTTGTTGTTTCTTGTGTTTTTGACTTTAGCCATTCTGACAAGTATGAAGGGATATCTCAGTGTGGTTTTCATTTGCATGTTAAGAGACTCCCAACATTTAACACCTAAGTAATTAATAGAAGTCCCTAAACAAAAATAATCATCATACTACTAATATCCTATGGTATTTTCAGGGTTATAATCCAACTATTATGATAAGGTTAATTAGTATTTTGCCTTTAGAAATGAAAGCATGAAGAGATCTATCCAAATCATTGGATCTCTTCCTTTCCTTTCAGAGATCTGCATATGAATATTAGTTATTTAATATTTCTTGAAAAAATAATTCTCTAATTTCTAGTGATCCACTTATCATTAGATCACCATTCCTTTAATTTGATGCCATGCAAGAATTATTAGGATTTGAGAGGAAGCATGATTGTTAAAGCAACCCTTTTAACAGCTTTGTAAATAAGCACTGGTACTTTATAGTTGGCTGAGAAACTTTACCTTCTCTACTGCTTCCATAGAGATACATTGGCCATAAAAGGAATGAAACCGGCAGTGGTTTGCCTGGTATAAATTATTACTTACTTTTGGGAGAAAGGAGATTGTTATTTCTAAGGTTTCTGTGTGTACCTTCAATCTAAAAGGCATTATATTTTCTTACTGACTTTAAAAGCATTTGAAAAGAACTCACACTACTCCTTTTGATTTTTAATTATGCAACAACCTCTTACAGAAGTTAAAGAATCACTTTGCCTTCATCTAAATTACATGTTTTTGCAATTATTGTGCTCAGAATGATCTTTATACAGTCTGAAATTATTGTACTTCTCTTAGAGACAGTATTTGTACTTCTAGAAATTTAGCAATGAAAATAATCCAAAAGAGGCAAAGATTTTATGTACAGATATGTTCATTGTGTCATTATTTGCAATTTGAACAATTAAAAATCAGAAGAATAAGAATATTTAGTAGTAGGATGAGAATTTAATAGTATTAATAATGGGACAAGAATTAATTAAAATTTGATAAGTAAAATATTTATGAAGAAGTTGATATACAGGAGGAATAGTTTTTGTTATAGTGTTTAGTTTAAACAAGCAGGAAACAAACTTCCAAATACAATGGATCAATTATTAAAACACACTGTATATACAGAGCAAAGAGGGGGAAGAGATATAAGAAAATGTTAAAACTGAGTATCTTTAGACTACAGAATTGTAAAAGCTTGTTATTTTCTGTGCTTTTCTCTATTTTCTGGCTTTTCTATATTTGATATGTACTATTTTATAATCTGTCAACATTTATCTTAAAAATTACATTTAAATAGTCCTTTTGATAGCATGGACAATTTTATATATGAATTTCTATAAGTAGAATGTAAAATATTAGTCATGTTATGGTTTTAGTTATGTTAAACAAGGAAGATAGTTGAAGACAAGTATCAAAAGTTGTTGCTTCCATGAAGCACCTGGGTGACTCAGTCGGTTGAGCATCTGCCTTTGGCTCGGGTCATGATCCCAGAGTCCTGGGCTCCCTGCACAGCAGGGAGTCTGGCTCTCCCTCTGACCCTCCACCCTATCATGCTCTCTCTCATTTAAGTAAATAAATAAAATCTTGAAAGAAAAAAAATCCCACCCAAAGTGGTTGCTTCCATTTTTTTTAAGTTTTTAGTTAATATATAGTATATTAGTTTCAGGGGTACAAGTTAGTTTCTCAAAAGTGGATTATGATTGTTTGATCTATATATTTTTCAGGATTGCCCAATTCTTCCATGATATGTATACCTTTTTATATGTGTAATTTAAAATCAGCAAAAAAGGCAAATAATTGTTTAAAATATATTGGGACTATTTAAAATATATTGGGACTAATGAGTTTCAGATAGAAATGGGTGGAAGGTGATCCTTATATATAGGGAAAAGAGAATTAAGAGATTTCCTAAGTACCATTTTTAGCAATGTTGGTTGTAAAGCATTTAATAGAGGTTGAATCTGAAAATTTATGTTGTATGATGACATTTATTTTTTTTAAAGATTTTATTTATTTATTTGACACAGAGAGAGATCGGATCACAAGTAGGCAGAGAGAGAGGAGGAAGCAAGATCCCTGCTGACAAGAGAGCCCTATGGGATGCGGGGCTTGATCCCAGGACCCTGAGATCATGACCTGAGCCAAAGGCAGAGGCTTTAACCCACTGAGCCTCCCAGGTGCCCCATATGATGACATTTCAATAGGCATTAATCCCAGTCTTAGAATTTCTTGGTTTTTTTAAATCACTCATTATTTTTTATTTTAAATGACAAGTGTATTATATGCACATGGGTCAAGTCCAGTAGTATCAAGGAGCTTGTCAAGAAAAGGACCAGTCAGTCTCTCACAGTCTTCATCCCACTTCTCAGACACACTTTAACCATTTAAACCATTTTTGTCTTTTTCTGACTGGCTTATTTCATATAGAATAATAACACTCTAGCTCCATCCATGTCATTGCAAATGGCAAGATTCCTTTTATATGGCTGAATAATATTCTCATATATATATATAATTCTAATATCTAATATTATATATTGTTTATATATTATTATATAATATATTAACTATTAATTAATATATTATATATATGACATTTTCTTTTTAAGAAAGAAAACAGACAAACATATGGGAAGGAAGAAAAGAAAAAAAGGAGAGAGGGAAACAAACCATAAGAGACTCTTAGAGAATAAATTGAGGGTTGATGGAGGGAAGTGGGCAGGGGATGGGCTAGATGGGTAATGGGTATTAAGGAGTGCACTTGTGATGAGCACTGGGTGTTGTATGTAAGTGACGAATCACTGAATTCTATTCTGGAAACCAATATTGCACCATATATTAACTAACAAAATAAATAAATAAATAAAAAGAGGTAGGATGCTTAAACTAAAGCTTAATTGCGAAGAAAATACCAGGGACAAGCGCAATGTACTCAGTCGCCTTAAATTCCCACAAACCAGTGAATTTTTTGGGGTGGGGGAAATTGTGAGATAAAACATATGAATGTAAACATGTTTTTTGTCTAAGAAGTATGTGTGTATGTATGTATGTGAAATATTATTGCATTTATACTAAAATGATTATGAAATTTTGCAAAGTTATGGCATGAAGGCAATGAAGTTCAATGCCAGAAGTAACTGTCAATACAAATGTAATAGAAGCTTGAAAAAATAAACCATATCTGATTTAGGTTCTTCTATTAATGCTATAATTTTGAATAAATGCTTAAATACTAATTGATTTATCAACTTTAGACATTATTTTTACTTTTCACTGTAAAACATGTCAGGTCATCTCTTTTTTATAATGTCCTCCACACAATTCCTCCCTCCTTTTCAATTTTGAATAGTTACCTAATTTAGAGAAGTTCTTCAATTATGCATCTGAATAACTTTTTTGATAATACACTCGAATCTCCACTCCTGTGTCCTAACATTTAGATGGGCTCTCCTTGTTCCTCACTATGCACTGGGAAGGTGTCGGCACCTCCTTTCGGTCGTTATGCTTCCTAAGAGGTAGATACTAACTGGATTTTGCTTTTTCTTCATAGTTTTATCATATATGTTTCTATCCCTAAGCCTGTATTATTAGGTATTTTGTGCATTTAAGTCATATAAATGAAATTATGTGTTCTTCTATAGCTTGCTTTTTTCACTCAACATTATATTCCTAAGATTCATTTGTATGGTTGCATGCACTTGTCATTCATTAATTTTTATTGCTACATAGTATTCCACAGAATAAGCATACCAGAATTTATTTATCCATTGTCCTCTTGGATTATTTTTTGCCAATATAGGGAATATTAAATGAATATTTTGTGAAACATTCTTTAATATATATATTAAGTATATACATAAATTATATATGCATACTTATATCCTACTACCTAATGCCAAATTATTTTCCAAATTACATTCTTTAAATTATTTTAGCCATTTTAATCGCCGCTTTTGTTAAGTGCTGCCATTTTCTCATTAGCTTGTTTGTCACTTGTGATGGACTTCTAGGTGTGCTTCCTATTTTTTATGATACTATTTTAAACGTTACAAATATCTCCCAGTTTGTGGCTTGAATTTTCGCTTTATTTTTATGATATCTTTTGATGGGCAGAAATTCTTACTTTTAATGCAATCTAGGCATATCAACATTTTCCTTTATGATCCGGGCTTTATATATTTAATTTAAGAAATTGTTGTCTGCCCTGGGTATTAAATATATTCTATCCTATCTTCTTAAATTTTTATGTTTTGTCATTTATATTTAATACACATCAAATTATTTTTGTGTATGTTATCAGTACAAGTCTAATGTCATATTATTTTTTCCTATTTTGTCTCAGTTTCTTTTATTGAAAAATTCCTCTTTTTCCTATGAACTTTCAATTCAAGTCTGTAATAAATCAAGCTTCCATATGTCTTTGATTTTGGATCTTTCATAATGCTCCTGTCCTATTTGTCTATCCCCAATCCAAACCATCTTAAACTATAGCTTGATATACTTATTACTTTATTAATAGTTTAAACATAATAAGTCTTCATATCTGGTAAGACACATGCTCCTACTTTGTTTTGATATTCCTTAGGAGTGTCTTAGCTATTCTTTTTAAAAATTTTTTTTTTTTACTGAGGATTACTGGGGGGCGGGAGGGTAGGGATAGGTTGGATGGGTTATGGACATTGGGGAGGGTTTGTGTTGTGGTCAATGCTGTGAAAGATGTAAGCCTGATGATTCACAGACCTGTACCCCTGGGGAAAATAATAATAAAAAAATTTTTTGAAAGATTTTATTTACTTATTTGACAGAGAGAGAGAGAGAGAGAGAGAGAGAGAGAGAGAGAGAGATTACAAGTAGGCAGAGAGGCAGGGAGAGAGAGAGGAGAGAGGAGGAAGCAGGCTCCCTGCTGAACAGGGAGCCCGATGTGGGCCTCCATCCCAGGACCCTGAGATCATGACCTGAGCCAAAGGCAGAGGCTTTAACCCACTGAGCCATCCAGGTGCCCCTGTCTTAGTTATTCTTGATCTTTTTCTCTTCCATAGACATTTTAGAATAAGCTTATAATAAGGAGTTAGATGAGTGGATGGATGGATAGATAGATAGATAGATAGATAGATAGATAGATAGATAGATAGATAGATATAGTTGGAATCAATGCCACCAAAACCAACTCATTGATTCTTTACTTGTAATTGCATTGCTCCTGTAGATCAATTTGGGCAGAACTGATACCTGTATGATATACAACCAACCAGAACATGGTATTTGTTCATTTAGTTTTAATTTTTCATTTTTGCTATTCATCCCCTGATTCCAACCCTTCTCACCACCTCCAATTGATTGCCTGATTTGATTTTGTTCTAATTACTAATAAATATGAGCTTACCTTCATATATTTGTTAGCCATTCAATTTTCCCTTTCTGTGAAGTTTTTGTCTACATCTTCATGTGATTTCTGGTTGGTTGTCTATTTTTGCAGAAATTTTTTATATCCTATATTCTTTTCATACTAGATATTGATTATTTCTCTCTATTTGGTATTAGTCTATTTTCTCAGTTACATCATTAAAGGAACAGAAGTCTTTAATGTTAAATACATCAATTTTCACCTAATAGTTTAAGTTTGGTGTCTCATTTAAGAAATCCTTCATCTACTTAAATTCACAAAAAATTCTCATATTTGTAAAATTCTCTTATTCATTAGCTTCATTTTTCCCTATTTCATATTAATGTCTTCAAACCAACATAATATAGGATTGATAAATAGTATTAATTTTTATCATATAATAACCTGGATTTCCTAACATCAGCTTTATACAGTCTGTCTTTTTCTTTACTGCTAAGCTCTATTTTCAGATCTATCAGGAGGAACTTTTGTTCCATTGTTTAATTTTTTTTCATAATTGCATATAGTTGTTATTACTGTAGTCTTATTATGTGTTAAAATGTGGTAGGGAGAGAGTCCCTCTTTTATTTTCTAACTTGGTGTATTTATTCAGATACACATACACACACACACACACACACACACACACACACACCGTGAAATAAGTTTATTAACTTCTTAAAATTATACAGCTGGAATTTTGGTTAGTCTTATGTTGAATCTATAGATTAATTTGGAGAGTATTGATTTTGGGAGTATTTACAGTATAATTTGCTCCATTCATAAATGCATTATGCATGTATTCAAGACTATGAATATCTTTTAGGTAAATTTAAAAATCTGTTCTCTGTAGGTTTTTTGTAATTTTTGCCAAGTTAATGTCTTAGTAGTTTTAATTTGTTCACTATAATGAATGGTATCATTTTTTAAACAAAATTTTCTAGCTGGTTATTAGTGATTTAGGAATGTTTCTGAATTTTGTAAGTTAACCTGTATTTGGACCTTGCTAACCTTTTTATTAATTCAAAGTTTTTTCTTTTTATTCTAATGCTTTCCCATGTAGATGATCATAATGACATAATGATAGTTTTGCTTCTTTCTTTCTATTTCTCATATCTTTTTTTATGTTAAATAACAATGATCACAGTTATCTCTATCTTGTTTCTGAATTTAAATGCTCTGTCAAATTTTTCTTTGTTAAATATCATTTTTGTTTTAGTACATTTAATGACAACAGTCATTAAACATGTTAACAAGTTTAGGAAATGTTTAATTATTTCTATTTTCTTTGGCATCTTTGGTTTATTTTCTTTGTATAGGGTGTTGAATTTAAAGAAATGATTTTTTTTGGCACCTATTGAGTCATATGAATTTTGCATAGTAGTCTTCTTTAATTTCTTTTCCATTTAGTTTTCTTTAATATTTTAAATGAAGCTTTAAATACTTTCATAAAGGTATTGCTTATATTATTAAATTTATTCCTAACTACTTTGTGTTTTTTATCCTATTTTAATGTAGTATCTTTATTGCATTTTATAACTCCTTGTTGTTAGTGTTTAGAAATGCAATTGATTTTTGTATATTGATTTTGCTTTCACCCACCTTCCTACAATGTTTCATTAATCCTAGTAACAAATATATTGTGTTTAGCACTGCACCTTATTTATTTATTTTGTATTTTCTATTTGACTTTTGAATCACTGTTTTCTTTGCACAGTTAATTAGAGTGCTTGGTATTACTGTCATTCTAAGACTTTGAGACCTCTGAGGAAATCCTTACAGATGCATTTTTTTTTTTTAACTTGCAGAGCTTGAACCCCAACTACTGCAACAAATGCATCATTTACTTTATTTTGGCTTTAATTTGTTTTTGCTTTATTGGTAGTTGCATTGAAATATGTGCCCTGCTTATAGTTCTATTTCTTTGTTCAATAATATTAAGTGAGTTTCTACTGTGGGTAAATTCCGGTCCAGACAGTGGGCTGGGTGCTGGGAATACCAAAATGGTCAAGTCAGTCTCAGTCTTTCATTAACTTAGAATCTGGTGGATTTTGGCAGATTTGTTCTTGATTAATTCTTTGTGTTGCAAAGGATAACTTATTCTCTTCAGGGAGCTCCATTTCTGATGGGCTGTTACTAGAAGAAAAATACTCCATGTGTGTGTTTCATGTTTTTTAATCTTTGTGTTGAAGCAAATAAACGTGTTGTTGACCCATTCCTGGTTCTATAGCGCTGTTGCCATTCATTCTTTATTTCACGTGGCATCTTGGGACAGTAAAAAAGTTAGGTCAGTATTGTGCCAGCATTTTGGTTTGGTTGCAGATATCTGTCTGGTCAAGGGGACGTAGAGTTAAGGTTAAGGTATAGAGAAAACTTGCAGGACCAATACATTTTGAGATTATCTTTGGTAATTTTTTATCTTGTGCTTCTAAGAATGTCTTGGACACTTCATTTTCAGTTTTGAAAGTCAGAGTAATGTCTGAATTAAGTTGATACCGTTGTCACATCAGCTCTTTACTAATGATGTGGAAAGCATCCTTCTTCCGCTTATGCTATGTGGCTCGGAAAGACTGCTGTGCTTAGATGTGGAGTGATTTTTCCATTTAGGATGTCTCTCATGACATTTTCCATTCTAATGACAATGAGAATATGGCCAAGAAATCTGTCACTTTTTCTGAGTCCATGGGAATACTTTTGATTTCTTAAGTAGTGTCCCTGTTTGACCTCACCTTAAAGCAGTTTCATAAAGTAAAAGAAAAAGACCTTGGGGAAATGATTAAATAAATCATCATACTTTCTTATGATGGAAACAAAAACGTTTTAAAGGAATTTTTAATGTCAGGCAAAAATGTTCATGATAAAATACTAACTGAAATTAATAAGACAAACAATTGCAATGTAATCCATATTATTAATATTCATTTAGACATGAATTGACAAATGAGAGTCTAGGTATTTTTCAATCTCCCATCCCAAACCAAGTTCCCTAATATGCATATATTGTTTTGATAATTGGAGAGAAATTTTCTAAAAAGTAATAAAATTTAAAAATTACACATACACAAATATACCCAATGGGATTAAACATAAGATATTATAGGGATATTTGTTTCAGAAGTGAAAAAAACTCAAAATAAACTTTTAAACAAATATCTCTTGGTTCCTGTCATTTGAAGTTTATTTTGGAGTTTACTGCTAACCATACCAGGTGCTAGAATTGTTGGAAATGGGCTGATGAATAGTGAGAAGGCAGTATAAGGCAATGTGAGAATATCTGGGTGGAAAATCATTGTTTGGGAGGATCATACTGATGGTGGCTGGTTTAGGTAGTAGTCAGTGGGTGGGTAAGTAGAAGACTCTGAGTTTCAGTATCAGGGGTCCAGACTTCAGGGGAGGGTTACGGCTCTGGAAATAATTATAACTGAGAAAGAAGGCAAAAAGAAGGCCATTTTGGTCCTTAATGTTATAGTACAGAGAGCCAAGGTAGTAGGAAATTTTTCTGTAGGAAAATATGGGTAAGATATCCAACTAGTAATTGAATTAGAGCTTAATTATCAAGAAGTTAAGAACCATGCTGCTGGTAGGGCATGGTCTAGGTCCATTGGAGGCCTTGATCCTGAGCTTCTACATCACTACTCCCCAACCTGGCTGTCCCCTACACACCTGTGGTGAAATTCATCCTGGAGTGTGAGTGGGCAGCTTGCTAATGCCATAGGCAGAATCCCATTTTAGTTGTTGCTATTATAATCTCCTTCTAGTATGAAGCCATTTTCTTTTCCTAGTGAATTGCCCATAGAAAGTGGTATTTGCTGAATTGCTGAAATCAAATGAAATGAAAGAAGAACTTTTATAAAATAGCAGAATTTAAAAGTTCCTCTTCATACAGCAGTAAGTTTCTGAGGTGAAGTCATTGATGCTTTCAAAATAAAACTACTAAGTCAGGCACTTTCTTAGGCATCTGATCTTGGACAGATCATGTCAATATTCCAATTCTCTATTTCTTTTCTATAAAATCATGGTATGTGTTCTCCTACTGTGAAGTCCAAAGTCAAAAGTTAATAATGTGTGTGAGAACACTTGGTAAACAATGAGTTTATACAAATATTATTCTTTAATGTAGAACATTCTGAAATGTTGGTAGGTTTCTAAAAGTTTATGACGGTATTAGTATTGGGTGTTAGGGAACTGGGGTGAAGGTGGTGCTTATCAAGTAGTATGGCCATGATGATGTTGTATTTTTCCCTTCCAAGCCTTTAAAAGAAAAAGGAAAACTTGGGGCACCTGTGTGTCTCAGTCATTAAGCTCTGCCTTTGGCTCAAGAGGGTCATGATCCCAGGGTACAGGGATTGAGCACCACATCAGGCTTCCTGCTCAATGGGGAGTCTGCTTCTCCCTCTCCCTCTGCTCCTGCTTGTGTTCCCTCTCTCACTGTGTCTTTCTCTGTCAAATAAATAAATAAATAAAATCTTAAAAAAAGAAAAGGAAAAACTACCATATGATCTAGCAATTGTACTACTAGGCACTTACCCAAAGAATACAAAAATGCTAATCCAAAGGGATACATGCACCCCAATGTTTATAGCAATGTTATCTATAATAGCCAAATTATGGAACAGCCCAAATGTCCATCAGTTGATAATGGATAAAGAAGATGTGGTATATATATATATATATATATATATATATACATGCACACACACATGTACATATATACACACACATACATATATACATATACACATATATATACACATATATATAATAGACTATTACCCAGCCATAAAAATGAATGGAATCTTTCCATTTGCAATGCCATGAATAGAGCTAGGGTATTATGCTAAGTGAAATAAGTAAGTCAGAGAAAGACAAATACCATATGATTTCACTCAAATTGAGAATTTAAGAAACAAAACAAGCAAAGGGGGAAAAGAGAGAGAGAGGCAAACCAAGAAATAAGCTCTTAACTGTAGAGAATGAAGGTGGGGGGATGTGTTAAATAGGTGATGTAAGGAGCGCACTTGTTGTCATGAACACCAGGTGAGGTAGCAAGTGTCGAATCAATATATTGTACACCTGAAACTAATATCACACTGTATGTTAACTAGAATTAAGCAGAAGAAAGAAAGAAAGAAAGAAAGAAAGAAAGAAAGAAAGAAAGAAAGAAAGAAAGAAAGAAAGGAAGAAAGACAAAGGAAGAGAGGAAGGAGGAAGAAAATGGGGCAACCCCTGAACCTGGTTTATTTATAATATAAGGAGAAAAAAGGATCTCAGTCCAAAACAGTATTCTATTCTGTGCCATATAAGAATGGATTTTTATGTAAATAAGATATTCAAATAATAGGGTAGTTTATTATTCAATCAAATTAATTTACATCAGTTTTCTGCCCCAGTTTGCATCTCTTTTCCCCTTAGAGGCCCACTAGTTATGAAAATATATCTATTAGGACTTTTTCAGTTCCTCTAGCATTTTAACAAATATTCAAGAAGATGTAGCAGAACCAAGAGAAAATCTCTCTTGTATAACTCTCTGGAAATTCAAATTTTAGTCTCAGAGCTATCTTAGAAACTCCATTTTCTATTCTCTTATATAGGCATTTTTATCTCATTCTTTTACTACTTTCAAATAATAATTTCATATAACTTTCATATAATAATTAAAGCTATTAATATATGCTTTACATTTGCCAACCACTTATTGGCTAGCATATCATAATTATTATGATGGGCTTTCTGGCCCATGGAGCAGCATTTTGGGGGACATTGCAAGTGGGGACAATGTCCACATCTCTTAAGCTGACTTTAAGAACGTCCACAATCAGAAGTAATCCATTTGTGTCTGTCTGATTCCTAGGACTTTCCTCCACTCTGTCTGAACAGCTTTATTCTCTGTGCTCATCACATCTCTACCCTCTCTTCCTTGTACCTTTTTGAATCTTGTACTAGTTTGTCTATGGCATATTTTCTGATTGCTCAAGTCTACATCAATCTTTCTGAACTTACACAGTGCTTATATTGACTTGGTTGTTACTGTGTTTTCTCTTACATTACTATTTGCCTTCTTATGTGTATGTTTTTTTCTCCCCGTCATCTCGACAGTAGATTTTTTTTTTTAGGGAGGAGTCACTATCTATTATAGGATATTTTATCTTTTAAGCACAAACCTAGTGTTTTACCCAAAGCAGAGTTTGGATACAGATTCATCATTGATTATTATAATTCCCAACTACTGTTGTATAAAACAAAATAGTTGATTGTTTAATGTCATAAAATAAGTTTGTAATATGGATAGGAATGGAACCCAGAATATGAGACTTCTAGTCCTCCTGATCCTGGCATTTATTTTAATAGATTTTATTTTTGAACTGTTTTAGAGTTACATCAAAATAGAGTAAATAGTACAGAGAATTCCTATATACTTCTACACTCATTTTCCCCTATAATTAATATTTTATGATAGTGGGGCACTTTGATATACTTAATGAAGCACTATTGATACATTACCATTAACTGAAGCTTTATTTTACTCACATTTCCTTAGTTTTTATCTAATGTTTCTTTTTCTTTTTTAAGGTCCAGTCCAGGGTACCATGTTACATTCAGTTGGCATATCTCTTTAGAGTCCTCTTCGTCATGACAGTTTCTCCCTTTTCTTGTCTTTGATGAACTGGACAATTTTGAAGAGTCTCACTAGGTATTTTGTAGACTGTCTCTCAAACTGGATTTGTCTGATGTGCTTTCATGATTAGATAGGAGTTATGTTTTTTTTTTAAAGATTTTATTTATTTATTTCACAGAGACAGAGAGATCACAAGGAGGCAGAGAGGCAGGCAGAGAGAGAGAGGGGGAAGCAGGCTCCCCACTGAGCAGGGAGCCCGACGCGGGCCTCGATCCCAGGACCCTGAGATCATGACCTGAGCCGAAAGCAGAGGATTTAACCCGCTGAGCCACCCAGGCGCCCAGGAGTTATGTTTTTTTAAGGGGGGGTGGAGGATAACAGAGGCAAAGTGCCATTTTTTCAAAAGATTTATCTGCTTCTTTGAGAGAGAGGGGGAGGGGTACAAGTGGGGTGGTGGACAGAGGGAGAAGGAGAGAATCCTTAAGCAGACTCTCTGCTAAGCATGGAACCCACTGTGGGGCTTAATCCCATGACCCTGAGATCATGACCTGGGTGGAGATCAAGAGTTGGACACTCAACTAACTGAGCCACCCAGGTGTCCCAAGTGCCATTTTTAGCATATCATATTGAGGGTACATATTATTGACATTATTTTTCACTATTGAAGTTGACCTTGGTCACCTGGCTGAAGTAGGTTTCTTCACTGTAAAATTTCTTCCCTCACCTTTTCTTAGAGGCAGGGAGAGAGTGAGGAAGAGAGTGGGGGAAGGGGCAGAGGGAGAGGGAGAGAGAATATTAAATAGGCTCCATGTCCAGTGTGGAGCCTGAGGTGAGACTCAATCTCATGACCCTGAGATTATGGCCTGACCCCAGATTAAGAGTTGGATGCTTAACCAACTGAGCCACCTAGAAGCCCCTCCTCTTTTTCATACAATTCCTTTGGAAAGAAGTCAGTGTCCTCAGTCCATACTCGAGGAGTGCAGCATTATGTTTTACCTCCTTTAGGGCAGAGTATCTATGTAAATTATTTGGGCTATGTCCCTTATTCCTGATTTATTAAGCTCTTTACAATCATTTATTTATATCTCAATGGACAAATTGCTATTTATTTTATACTTTTGATTGTAATCTAATACAAATTCATTGCTGAAGTTGTTCTAGCCTTGGCCAAAATGAGCTCTTACATTTGGTTCCTAATGCCCTTTTAGTATATGCCTGTCAATCTGGGGTTTCTTAGGTTTGTTTTTGTGCCTTTGGGCCCTACATGATGATCCAGGTTGATCTTGTATATTTCTTGCCTCAGTGCTAGAATCAGCCACTTCTTCAAGGATCCAAGTTTCTTTTTTATTGGAGAATGGTATTAGAAACTAAGATATGAGTGCTATGTAGGCTTGTTTTTATTAAGACTCTCTGTTGACATAGCAAAGAAATATGTATGTGTATTAACCGTGGACACACACACACACACACACACACACACCTCTAAATAAGTATAGTTATCTATATTAAGCTAAGCATGATTTCTTACGATGACTCCAACTGTAACCATTACCATATGAATCATTCTATTCTCCTCCTCTTGCTTATCTGTAAACATTCACTCTCATAGAGGAAACCCAGCTCCCACCATCTACCACCCATTAATTTAATTGCTCAGTTCCAGTTTACACGTATATTCTTTCAGAATTGTTAACTTATATCCCTATGAAATAACTTGATCAACTAGA
This sequence comes from Ailurus styani, assembly GCA_002007465.1. NCBI lineage: Eukaryota > Metazoa > Chordata > Mammalia > Carnivora > Ailuridae > Ailurus > Ailurus styani. The sequence goes on from LNAC01000019.1 coordinate 6,003,700, forward strand.
ATACAGTGTTTACATGGACTTCCTTTTGTTTTTAATCTTACAGATTCCATTTGTTTCCAAAGGCAGTTAGGTCTGCATCACTTTCCCCAGCCACATGCATTGATTTTGTTTCATACATTTATAATACATTGAGGGTCGCTTGTCACTGACTATCTTACTTCCTTGGATCCCCTGATCTGCAAAATGATTTATTTAAAAAACTTGTATACATTAAGTTTTGCTCTTTGTGTTTTGTGTTATATGGGTTTGAAAAATGCATAATGTCATAAATCCGCAATTATAGTATGCATAATAATTTAATTACCCTAAGAATTCTTTGTCCTGAACCAATTCACTCCTCCCTATCCCCTTTAAACCTCTGGAAACCACTAATTTTTTTAACACCTCTGTATTTTTGTCATTTCCAGAATATCATATAATTGGAATCATATGGCTTGCAACCTCTTCAGGTTGGCATCTTTCATTTAGTGATATGCACTTTAGGTATTTTTAGCATTTATGGCTTCAACAGCTTTTGCTCTAGGTAAGCTGTTCTTGGCTGTGATTCTCTGTACTTTGCCTGTCTTCACAGGGGTGGTGGTTTACCCCGCAACCTCAATTCTTTGATTGGTCTAAGAATAGTTGTTGATTTTTAGTTTGGTTGGCTTTTTTCTTTCTGTAAACATGGGAATTGTGTCTTCTAAGGTCTTTACCTACAGGAGCTAAAACCAAAAGTCTCTGACATTTTTCTTAACCTTAAAAGTCTTAAAAATCTCTTCTTATAAAGCAAGTCCAACGAAACACATTTACCTGCTCTCAGCCATTCTGCCATTCCTCTCAACCTTCTTTATATTGACTGTTTCCCACCCAGACCCTCATACTTTCAGTACTGAGCCTGCCTCAGTAACTGGTAAGAAAGAGGTGGGGAGGATTGGGAGAAAGTGGGTAATATGCTACATGAAGTGATACTACATTCTCTATTCTTTCTAACGCATATTTTCTATCATTTTAATGTTTTGCAGAGTACACAGAGGATCTAAATTTCTTTTTATCATAATCCCAATGTAGCGAAATGTGTTTAAAAAATTAATCTTTCACAAGGGATGCATAAAAGTGAAACTGGGAAAACTAAACACTGAGAGGAAAGGAAGCCAGGTCAATAAAAATTGTCTACGCATAGTGCTTCAGTCCTCCCTCTAACATAAATATTGCTAATGGGGAAGGTCTCCACCTTACTTTATTTTTTTTATTTTTATTTATTTATTTTTAATTAAATTCAATTTATCTCCAACTTATTTTAAAATAGGTTTTCTCTAAAAAATGTTAATAAGACAAAAAGAGGGCATAGGTCATTCCTGTTGAACCACTGACTAGCAAGTAAAGCAGTGGTCTTTCTGTAGTAATTTTTTAAAGGACAGTAATTAAATTCTTTTTTTAAAATTTTATTTATTTTTCAGAGAGAGAGAGAGAGAGCATAAGCAGGAGGAGCAGCAGAAAGAGGGAGAAGTAGGCTGCCCACTGAGCCAGGAGCCTGATGGGGGACTTGATTCCAGGATGCTGGGATCATAATCTGAGCCAAAGGCAGACACTTAGCTGACTGAGACCCCAGGAGTCCCAACAGTAATTAAATTCTTATTGTTAATGCTTATTTTCTCATGCAAAGACCATTTTCTTGAAGTTTTCTTTTATTTTGCTGTTATATTCAATATGTTTAATATTGTAATGTCAATTTTACATACCTTAAATGAAGACTTATATCTTAATTTATAAAGATTCATTCTTACTGAATCTGTAGATTCTTTTCTCCATTGCACGATCTTCCCTCCAATCTGATTTTTCATCTGTGCTTTTTCAAATACTTCTCAAATTTCATTAAATCATAGATAAGAAACATCCATCTAGGGCGCCTGGGTGGCTCAGTGGGTTAAAGCCTGTGCCTTCGGCTCAGGTCATGATCTCAGGGTCCTGGGATCGAGGCCCGCATCGGGCTCTCTGCTCGGCAGGGAGCCTGCTTCCTCTTCTCTCTGCCTGCCTCTCTGCCTACTCGTAATCTCTCTCTGTCAAATAAATAAATAAAATATTTAAAAAAAAAAAGAAACATCCATCTAATCCATCCACAACCATTCACTTTATATTTGTGTCTTATCTGTGCCCATGAATGGTGCATGTGTTTCTGGCAGGAAAATCATCTCTTTATAAGATGACCTAATCCATATTGAACAACACCGGGTGTTATGAGGTTTCTTCATGTAATGACTAAAAGCTGTTCCCTCCTGTTCATAACTACACAGAGTTAGAACCTGGTCACAACTGGGCAGAGCTGGGGAGGAGTCAAGTCCTGCCCATGGGAAGAGGATCAACAGTAAGATGACTCATCATCAGAGGCAAACTTGTGCAGGACAGGCAGAATGCTGTTTTCTTTGTGATTTGGAGAAAGAAGTGCTCACCTAGTCATCCCTATAGGATAAATCTCTATATGAACAACCTCACTCCAATTCTGCTTTTTTTTAAATTTTTTTGTTTTAGGATTTTATGTATTTATTTGACGGAGAGAGACACGGCGAGAGAGGGAACACAAGCAGGGGGAGTGGGAGAGGGAGAAGAAGGCTCTCCGCTGAGCAGGGAGCCAGATGCAGGGCTCCATCCCAGGACCCTGGGATTATGATCTGAGCAGAAGGCAGATGCTTAATGACCAAGCCACCCAGGCGCCCCCACTTCTGCTTTCTTAACTACTATTATGCCAAATCCCCAGCTCTACCACTGTCTTATTGAAAACCTGCCATACTGAGATTATGTCATATGTATGTAAAGAGCCACAGCAATGATAAGGTGCTTTGTTTCAATACTTCTTAGTTCACAAATTTAGTGAGCATTATGAGATTGATTTTTCTAAAGCCTCTAAGGTCTTGAGACAAATGAGCTCATAGGCACTCTCTCTATTTCATTAATTTTATATTCACAACCAAAAAAGAAACAATCATGTAGCTTCTGACACCTTTATGAGAAGTACATTAAGATCAGATTCAGTCTAGACAGAATTGAATTTTTGGTTAAATTGAAAGTTGTTTTCCTGGAATTTATTAATGTCTAAATTCCTTAGTACTAAATGTATGTGTCCTAAGCGTGTATCAGGTCAAATATAACTTTGTTTTCCTGTCCTACTCCCCTCACCATTTTGTATTACGAGTATGTCCTGTTTATTCCATCCCTGAACGGCCCTTCTAATCTATCCGCCTCTATCAGTTTCTTCTAATATTCAGCCTTAGTTGGAACCCTCAGTGCTGCTTTTCTGGATTTTGTTGAAGGTCAGAGATGAGAAAATCTACTTGATTTTATCCTATGTTGAAAGGCAGATACTTAGCTTTATGGAATTGACATTAATAAACTGTGAAAATAATGTTCACTTTAAAGAAAAGATGTTATTCTCTCTAAATTGAACCTGAACTTGTTTGAGCTGTCTTTGAGGTGCCAGAAATTGCCCTTTTCTTTCTTTCTTTACTGTAACTATAAAAGTAATGGTATTTGTTTAATAAATATGAGCTTATTTCTCTAAAGAGCACTGCAGGTTGCAGATATCTCTTCCCATACCTGCTGCCGCCTTAGTTTTGGGCTCAACTTCCCATGTCTACAGTTTTTGTTACTCCATTTTGAGCTCTCTGTCACTGTGATCCTACATAACCATGCAATTTTTTTAAAGATCGTATTTATTTATTTGACAGAGAGAGAGAGATCACAAGCAGGCAGAGAGGCAGGCAGAGAGAGAGGGGGAAGCAGGCTCCCCACTGAGCAGAGAGCGTGATTCAATTTGGGACTCTGTCCCAGGACCCTGAGATCATGACCTGAGCCGAAGGCAGAGGCTCAACCCACTGAGCCACCCAGGCGTCCCACCATGCAATTTTAATGACCTTCTAGCTTTCTTTTCATCCTTGCTGCTTTTCTTCTTTCATTCTTTTTCTCCCTTTGTTTATTTTCATCTCCTCATAATCAAAGTCTCCTTTTCTGTTCTTTAAAAAGCCAAATACAGCTTCCTGATTTCTTAGATGGAGCATGGACCAACCTCTCATGGTTTCAGCCACTACTTTTTTTTTTTCTATGAACATGGAATATAGGAAAAATAGAGGAGGGGTACCATACTAGTATTGACTTCAGCGTACCATACTGGTATGGAATAATTAATAATAATAATAAAAGCTGGGAGTTCTAGGTTTGTAGAAAGAATAGAAAGAAAAAAATTTGATAGGATAGTAAACATATACTACCAATGTGTCATTGTCTTTTTTTGTAATCTTCTCTGGTCTATATTATTGGTGGTTTATAGATTCATGCAGATCCCAAATTATATGGTGTTTATATTTTAAAAATTTGTTTATAAATGACTTACTTGAGATCTTATGTAATTAAAACATTGTTTCTAATATTCGTATTTTCCCATAAAATACCATTTAACCCATTATAATAAATTTCTCATTTTAATAATGTTAATTATAGAATTATTTAAATAAATAATTAATAATTAAAATTATGATAAAGGTATAATTTTAATCAAAGCTATAATTTTAATCATTTCATTGCTTATAACTGGTATTTATTAAATTGATCTCAGGGGTGCCTGGGTGGCTCTGTTGGTTAAGTGTCTGACTCTTGAGTTTGGCTCAGGTCATATCTCAAGGTAATGAGATTGAGCCTCCACACTCAGAGTGGAGCCTGCTTAAGATTCTCTCTCTCCCTCTCCCTCTGCCCCTCCCTCTGCTTGTGCTCTCTCTCTCTCACTCAAAAAAGAAATTATAAAATTATCTCAGAAAAAAATTCTGAATTTCATCTTAGGATGCCAGTGACATTTGCCCATGATTCTGCTAGTAACTAGTTAGAATGGGCTCTAATGGTAGGTCACTAAAAATCAGAGTTGTAATAATTCTACTTATGCCCATGGAAAACTGCCTTTTATGTGTGCATAAAAGGAAATAAGTTGATAATTCCATTTATTCTGTAGAAGCTACATTGGTTCTGACTCTTATGTGTTTGGGCAAGTATAAATGGTCTGAATTTAGACCCCCAGCCTCCAGCCATCTTTTTCAGTATGAATTGATTTCTTCCCCAATATTAAAAGTCATATGTTGCCTGTGCACAAATTTACATGATGGAGAGGTTAGGAAGTAGCAATTTATAAAAGGCTATAGACTCAGAGAAAAAATTATGTAGGAAGTATATATAACCCTTTCTATCCCTGGAAGGCAAATTACGGAAATATTTCTAAGATAATGATTCCCAGCAAAGTAGTGTTGGCGAGTTTTGTATGCTTACCTCTTAAGAATCACCTGAGTCTTTTTCAACTTACCAACTTGCCTTAGTTCTTTTAGCTCCTCCTTCCAACTCTTCCAACTCTTCTAACTCTTCCTTCCAACTCCCAACACTTACCCCACTGAAGTTCTCTGTTGTCGTGTCACTAATACTGGTGAGAGTATGCCACACTGCTCAGGAGTACTGGGCGGGGGAAAGTTCTCTGACTACCAGCTTTTAAAAGTATGTAGTAAGATGACAGAGATCTATTGGAAAGCCTTGGGTTCTTCTGAATCTGTGCTGTAAATCTCTATGTAACTTGCCAATTTTTTAAGTTCTGAAGAAAGAGCTGAAAATAAGTAACAAGTCTCAAAAAAATCATCTTTTGGCATTACCTGTCACCAGTTGTCTTTGGATGACTAAAGTTACTATATTATCTGTGTTAGGAGAAAAAAAGAATAAGGAAGGATGTGTGTGCTTGAATTTTATGGTTCAATAATAAGCAGACAGAAAAGAAAATAAAAAAGCAAACATTTCTTGAGTACCTGTGCTAGACCAGGAGCTTCAAAACACACATTTCACAGTATTATGTGTTGCCAGTTCCTGCATGCCATTTTCTACAGAGGAGTAGATTGAGACTCAGTTTAAATGATCTGCTTGAGGCATGTCTAATAGGGCAGAAGATCCAATATCATGAGTAGTTGCTCTGATGAGTCCATGCTTGGTTTCATGTTCTGCTCTCACCATCCTGAAGTTCTTAAAAACTTTTGAACAAGAGGATCCACATTTTCATTTTCCTCTGGGCCTTATAAATTACATAGTTACTCTTTCTGGTAAACTACACCAAGATCTTCCATAGAGTTCCCTAAAAATGTACACAGAAAATTACCAAGCCCTGAAAGGCCGAGTAAGAGAAGAAGAGATATTTCCAAGGCTTGCATAAGAACTTTGTGTTCTGGAACCAGGATATTAGGCTTGGGGGATGTGTCTCCCTCAGAAGAAGAATCATTGCCTCATAAAATAGTGTAAGAGGTTGCTGGATGCCAATGTGATTTGATGCTTTAATTTTTCAATTTTTCTATTGTTGTGTAACAAATTACTACAAACTTAGTGGCTTAAATCAATACATATTTATTATGCTACAGATTCTATGGGTCAAGAGTCTGGGCAGGGCTTAACTGGGTACTCTGCTCAGATTGCTACCAGCATGCAATCAAGGTGTTGGCAAGGCTGCATTCTTTTCTGGAGCTCATGTGGTTGTTGTCATGTGGCTGTTGTCCTTGGGATTGTAGGATTTAGGTCCTAGAGATTAGACTTGACTAGGCCTCCTAGAGGCAATCTGCAGTTCCTTGACATGTGACTCTCTCCATAGGACGTCCACACATGTTCACACAGAACGACTTCTTCAAGGCTAGTGGGAGAGTCAGTCTTTCATGCCAGGGTGCTCTAATGTAATCACAAGAGTGGCATTCTGTTAGTTGTGCTATATTCTGTTGATTAGAAGCTATTCATGTGGAGAGGAGTTTACACAAAGGCCTTAACAATAGGAAGGAGGAGTACTGGGGATCACTGTAGGGTCTGTCCAGGACATACAAAACAAGTCCACCATTGTTCAACACTCTGCCTAGGTGGGCCTCTCCCTTCATACAGATTACCCAAACCACCAGGTTTTGGACATACATTCACGAGATATAAGGAAAGCAATGGGGCTGCTCATTCCTCTTCTTTTTTTTTTTTTTTAAATATTTTATTTATTTATTTGACACAGAGAGAGAGATTACAAGTAGGCAGAGAGGCAGGCAGAGAGAGAGGAGAGAGAAGGAAGCAGGATCCCTGCCGAGCAGAGAACCCGACATGGGCCTCGATCCCAGGACCCTGGGATCATGACCTGAGCCGAAGGCAGAGGCTTTAACCACTGAGCCACCCAGGCACCCTCATTCCTCTTCTGTACTTATATTTTCTCTAATTTTTTTGCATTTCTTGTTGCTAGTCTATAAGCCAGATTTAAAGCAAGTTTGAACTGAGTTCATCATTCTGCATGATCATTCTTGAATCCACGCCAGAGTCTGTGTCTGTACTACCTTACTAGTAACTGGCAGATCTGGCATTTAATACCAGGTTTGTGTAGCTCTGGATTTCATAGTCTTCACTGGGATAGATCCAAGTCTTGTGGGGTCTGAAATTTATATATTTTGGGGACCTTACATTTAGTAAGAGAATGCAAAATAATAACTTACAAAATTAGATACAAATTGAATATTTAGAATGAGATAAAAAAATCACAACAAATTACTCAAAACTTGGAGATTCAGTCTCTTTTTCTGAGATTTCTAAGTACTTCACCAGAAATGCTTGTATAGAGGTGCTTCTTAGTTGCAACCTGGTTTTGTCCCATTCATCTATAATATTCTATAGCTCCTAGCAACTTCCAGTGCTCCAGGGAGTCAGTGCAAGTGATGGGCCTTATTAGCTTTCCAGAAATGTGCCTTTGCATCTCACTATATCCTCACTACTTGAAAATCAACAGTATTGCCCCCTCTGGGAGTTTGTTTAAATGCAGAATCTCAGGCCCCATCTACACTTGCTAAAGAAAACCCTGCATTTTAGCAAAATCTTAAGTAATTTATATGCACATTAGTGTTTGAGAGGCACCACAATATACCACATACTGAACAGCACTGCTTCTTCTATGGGCTGCACCCTACTTGTTTTTTTCTTGGCCAGAGCAAGTGGGTAATAGACTTTAGCCCACAGCTGGTAACAATCTTGACAAGAAATAGTAAGAGCACATCAGACTGCTTTAAATTAATACAAGTCTCCAGGGTCAGACAAATTATATCCTTGGGATATAGAAAAAATTTATAGCTATGATTAAAGAAACAGCACTAGTAATCTCTGAAGAATCACAGGGAAGCAGATAGGTGCCATTTTTTTCAAAGAAAGAAAAAGATGAATTCTGAAAATTACTGGTCATGAGTCTGACAGCAATTTCCTACAAAATTCTGGAAGGAATTATTTAACAGGTAACTTGTCAGCTCTTAGAAATGGTGATCACCAGGAATCATGCCAAATTAACTTTATTTTTTTAAACACTGTGTTTTGAAGAATGAGAGGCCTAGAGAAAGCTATAGGTGTGATAGTTTTGATTTTAGGTTGGCATTGATAAATTTCCTAAAGAGATCCTTATATCCTTAGAGACCATAGGCAGAAATGTGGTGCAGGTAATAGTACAGCTAAAGGAATTCTGGTTCATTGAATGATTGTCTGCTCTAAGTTGAATCATAAATCATTTGAGGAAAGGAGTTGATAGTGGGTCCCTGTATTGATCAGGGTTCAACTATAGAGGTGAAACTCCTAGGAATGGTAGGAAATAAAGCATTGGTTGTTGAGATTTGACTTTATACAATTGTGAGAACTGGCTCAAATTCTGCATAAGTTGCTGCTTTTGCTGGACCTGAAGTCAGCATTGCAGGGACTCAGGAAGAAAAGGTTGATGTGAAATTGGGGAGAATAAAGACAAACAGAAATGTGTGAAGAGGGTGGTCTGGATCCTGCCTCAGCCTCCAAATTTCCAATTCTGATCATGAAGGTACCCAGCAGGAGAAGCTGAGGGCCAAACATGCGCCTAGCCTGGGCATGGGAGAAGCTTGGATGGGGCTGTGGCCCTGGCAGCTGCATGCCAATGAAGTCAGCCAGCAGATTCATAATCAATCTGTAGGAGCTGCAAGAGCACCTGGACCAATGCCAACCTTCCAAACTTAAAGATGACTGCTGCATTACTTTTGTCTTCCTATCCCACCTAAATTTCTCTTGTGGTCAATCTTAACTCAGAATCATGAGGGAAAGGAATTCTGGGAAATGTAATTCTCACTTCGCTGAGTTGACACAGTTCAAAGCTAATATAATCAAAAAGCACTGTTTTTGGCCTTGTTGATTTTTTTTAATAATGCAAAGGCGTGAATGATAATACATGCTGGATGGCAGGATTCAAAGAAAAATCTCAAACTAAATTCTCATCCTTCAAGTATCTCATTAAATGGGAAAAGTTCTTCTTGACTATACTCAGTGAATTGGCACCCCAATATGTTTACAGACCTTGCCCTATTTTTTCCATTGTGCTCATTAGGATCTGTTGTATGAAGTTAGTGACTTATTTATGCTTTGTCACCTCTACCAGAATGAAGGGTCTGTAAGAGCAAGGATATTACCTGTTTGCTCAATGCTCAATCCTTAGCAGCTAGAATAGAATGGCACATAGAAGGCATTCAATAGATACTTGTTGAATGAATCTATTATGAAATTTAATAATAAACATAACATCATATATGGAGGGATAAAAAAATTGCATCAGTAGAGAACACGAAGAAAAAATCATGAAAGAATATAAGTTTGGGGATTTTGTTGATATAAGCACAGATTTCCAATCAAATTGGCAAGTTAATACATGCTTTATTTATATTAGTAGAAACAAAGGTGGTAATATTCAACTGTACTATATATGGAAAGACAAGAAGTATCATATTTCTAAAGACAAAGAGCCATCATATCAATAGGCTAAAGAATAAAAGTTACATGATCATATCAATTAATGCAGAAAAAATATTTGACAAAAATCTAATACTCAATTATAAAATTCTTACTTAACTATAAATGGAGGGGAACTTACTCAACTTGAAAGAGAACGTCTACAAAAAAACCTCTAGTTAACATCATACTTTAAAAAAAGATGTTATTTATATGTTTTTACATATTTATGTATTTACTTATTTTAGAGAGTGAGAAAGAGAGAGTGTGTGCATGCAAGCAGGATGAGGAGCAAAAGGGGGGGAGAAGGAGGAGGAAAGAATCTCAAGCATATTCTGTACTGAGCACTGAGCTGGACATAGGGCTCCATCCCATGACCCTGAGATCATGACCTGAGTCAAAACTAAGAGCTGGATGCCCAATCAAATGAACCATCCAGGTGTACCCAGCATACTTTTTTTTTTAATTATCATACTTAATGTTGAGAAACTGTATACTTCTGAGATTTGGACAAGGCAAGGATGTCCACTCTTACCACTTCTGTTCAGTCTCATACTGGAAGTACTAGCTAATGTAGTAACTCAATAAAAGGACATGAAAGTTATACAGATTGGGGAGCACTTGTTTGCAGATGACATGTGAAAATCCCAAAGAACTGACAAAAAAAAATTCCAGAAGCAATAACAAAGCACAGCAACTCTGCAAGACAAGGCTAATGTACAATAGTCCATTGTTTTCTTACATACCAGTTATTAAGAATTTGAATTTGAAATTTAAAAAATGTCATTTACAAAAGCACTAAAAATGAATAATTTAGGTATAAATCTAATAAAATGCATATAGATGTGATGAACACTGAGTGTTATATGGAACTAATGAATCATTGAACAGTGCATCAAAAATTAGTGGTGTACTATACATTGGCTAATTGAATTTAAATAAAAAATACATATGAAATCTATATGAGGAAAACCACAAAATTCTGATGAAATCAAAGACTATCTAAACAAATACAGAGATATTCTGTGTTGATGGATTGGAAGACTCAATGTTGTTAAGATGTGGACTCTTTCCTATTTGATCTCTACTCTCAATGCAATCCCAACCAAAATCCTAGCAATGTATTTCATAGATACTGATTAAAGTTTATACAGAAAGGATAACTAAAATAACCATACTGTACTGAAGAAGAACAAAGTTGATGAACTTATACCAAAAGATTTCAGGACTCATTATAGAGCAATAATAATTAATAGAGCATGGGATTGGTGAAAGAATAGACACATAAATTAATGAAATAGAAATAGCAACCAGAAATAGACTGACACAAATATAGTCAACTGATCAACCATGGAAATTCAATGGAGGAAGGATAGTCTTTAACCAATGGTGCTGGAACAATTAGACAATCATATACAAGAAAATGAATCTAAAAACAGAGCTTACATCTTTCACAAAAATTAAATCATAATGGATAATAGAGGTAATTTTAATATGTAAAACTACAAAGCCTTTAGAAGGAAACATAGGAGAATAGCTAGGTGACCCTAGATTTGGTGGTGACTTTTAAATACAATGCCAAAGGCATGATCCATAAAATAATAAAAAATTGGTTGGACTTACTAAAATTAAAAACTTCTGTTCTGAAGAAGACATTGTTAGAATAAAAAGGCAATCACAGTTGGGGAGAAAATATTTTCAAAACATATATCTGATAAAGGACTCTTTGTTAAAAATATAAAGAATTCTTAAAATTTAAAGAATCTGGTTTTTTAAATGAGCAAAGGATCTAAACTGACACCTCACTAAAGAAAACATACAGATGGTAAACAAGGATATGAAAAGACTCCCAACATAATTTGTCATTAGGGAGTTTTGAGTTAAAACAATGACATACCTTTATAAAAAGTGTTAGAATGGCTAAAACCTCCAAAACTGATAATGCCAATTGCTAGTGAGGATGCAGAGGAAAATGAGCCCTCATTCATTTCTGGTGGGAATGCAAAGTGATAGAGCCACATCAGATGACAGGTTAGCAGCTTCTTATAAAAAAAAAACAAACAAACCATAATCTTGGCATATGATCTAGTAATTGCACTCCTAGGTATTTACCCAATTGAGTAAAAAACTCATGTCTTTACAGAAACCTGCACATGAATGTTTGTAGTAGTTTAATTCATAATCACCAAAGCACTGAAAGCAACCAAGAGGTCCTTTGATAGGAAAATGAATAAATAAACTGTAGCACATCTATATAATGGAATATTATTTATCAATGAGAAAAATACACTATCAAGTGACAATAAGAAAAATGAGCTAGTAAGGCACAAAAAGGCATGGTGGAATCTTAAATGCGTATAGCTAGGTGAAAGCAGCCAGCCTAAAAACACTACATATTGCATGATTCCAATTATATGGCATTCTGGAAAGGCGAAACTATAGAGATGGTAAAAATATCAGTGGTTGTCAGGTATTCAGGGGGAGCAGAAGAGGGTTGAATAGGTGAAACATGGGGGGTACTTCAGGATGGTTAAACAATTCTGTATTAAATTATAATGTTGGGTACATGACACTGCACATTTGTCAAAACCCATAGAACTTTAAAGCACAATGAGTAAAAATGTATGCAAATTTAAAAAATCATTTGTATGGTGGGGGTATTTCTAGGATAGAATGCGGAATTTGACAAAATAATTTAGCTGTATGACATAAGTACGAAACAACTCACTGAATGGGAAGAGAAGGAGAAAAGGTTGTGATCCTTGGAAATGAGTTAAGTCCATGAGACTAAAACCAAAAGAAACATGCACAAGCACTGCATAATGTTGTTTCTCACCTGGAGACAGGTTAACACTTCTGACACTGCTGTACAAGTGAACTGGAAGTGAATAGCTAAGTAAGTGGGTGACGCATGGTGGGAGCCAGATTTCTCAGTGTTGGAGTGGAAATTTATAGATAAGCAAGGGAAGAGGCTAGAATGAATCATGATAATGGATTAGAGTTAGAACTACCAATATGAACTCATGTTTAGCTTAATATAGATACAGATAGTTACATACAGAAATATTTTTAGATATGGATGGAACATGGGTAAATATATAGACATATTTTTTTTTACCCTGTGAGCTGAAAGAACCTAGAAACAACCTCATCCCAGTAGCAATAAGCACGCCTAACTCTCAATTCTTGGTTCTAATATTACCTCCAATAATAAAAGCAAATAAACAACAACAAAAAGAAACCAAAACAGATGATCTAGGAGAAATGGTTGATTATACATATGAGACAGAAAATACACAAGATGAGCCCAGAGAATCTTATAGTACCTAAAAATAAGGAAGCACTTTAACAAACAGTTGAATAAACAAAATCAAACAACCCCCCCCCGCAGTGATGTGGGCATTTCAAAGAAATACAAAGCCAACTGAAAAAGCTCCCAGCAACCAAAACTGGAACATTCCAGGAACAAAATAAATAAAGCAATACTGTGTTGTAAAACCCACAGTACAAGATAACTATCCATGGGTCCACACAGGTATAAATATATGATTTAATAAATAAATAAATGGGGAACAAAGACAAATATCCCATGTAAATGATTTCCAAATAATGCCTGTTGATACTCTACCCTCAAGGAGAGGGAGCTGAACTATTCACCCTTTAAATATGTGTTCTGCATAGTGATATTATTCCAAAGAATACAGTATGGGAAAGGGAGTGGGGGGAGAGTAACTTTACAGTGGAGAAACCTGACAGACACCACCTTACTGGGTGATCAAGGTCAGCATCAATAGGAATGTCATGTTCATAGTATACTTTTGATATGATGTTTTCACAGTGTCACTCTACGTCTCTTGTCTCTTTCCTTAAGCCCATAACCACACACCCATCACAAGAAAAACATCAAACAATTCTGATTGAAGGACATTCTACAAAATACTTGACCAGCAGTCCTCAAATTTATCAAGGTCATCAAAACAAGGGAAGTCTAAGAAGCTGTCACAGTGCAGAGAAGCCTAATGTAATGGAATATCTAAATTGGATCCTAGATATTAGGTAAAAACTAATGAAATCCTGAATAAAGCATGGACTTTAGTTAATAACAATATATCAATATAGTTTCATTAATTGTAACAAATGTCCCATCCTAATGTAAGATATTAATAATAGAGGAAATTGAGTACACATGATATATGGAAACTCCTCTATCTTTGCAATTTTTCTCTAAGTCTAAAATAATTTTAAGATAAAGACTTCATTTTTTAAAAAAGATAAACAGAAAGTACAGAAGACTTAATTAACGAGTGATTTGGCAACCAGGTTATAGATGGAATGGTTGATTAAAAATAGAATAGTTATATGGTACTTAAAATTGAATAAATGCTTATGAAGTAGTTGTAATTAGAGTGTTTATAATTCTTGCCTTCATATATTTCAGCTGCTGAATATAAAGGTATTGTGCTTCCTGTAGTTTCCAGTGGCTGAACAAAAAGCAGATAGCAACTTAGATTGAAACACAGAATTTTATAATGATTAGAGCTGTCCAAATGTGACTAATCTGTCTTTGGAGGGGAATAGAACACTTCTTACCGATCTTCAAGCAGAGGCTAAAGGAATGTCACAGAGAGGAATAGTTGAATGAGAACGAGCCTGAAGGTGTCTTCATCTCAGACGCAGTGATTACATGTGTGTTATCTAAGTCAACTTTGATGGTATTAGTTCAGGTGGCTGCAGGCAGGCATCAGAAACTAGTTATTTTCTTATGATGTCCAGATGGCAAGTTTTTCTCTGATCATCTTGGAATTACACACTCTAGATTGGAAGGGACAAATAATTATTGAGCAGTGTGAGGAATGGCTTTAAGAAAAGCCTTTGAGACTATATTTATGAATGTGCATTCTTCTTTTATCTTAAAAAGAACACAAACAAAAAGTTTAAGAAAACAAAACAAGACATGAAACAAAACCCCACAGTAGTTTTATACTGGATATTATCATTCAGTTTTAAATACGATCTGGTGTAATGATGCTTGAGGCCAACTCAGTGACTAGGAATCACTTTTGGAAGGCCGGCATGCACTACTGTTATCCATGGGACCAGATGGCTCTCACCCGCTGGAAATCCAGATCAGTTCATTTTCTTCTGGGAAAACAGCACCTGCAGAAATTTTGGTCACCACCCTTTCTACTATGACTACTGGCAAATGAGTATTATTCTGCTTACATGCTTCTGTGCTCATCCATTTTCTCTTCACAAATCTCTATTTCGTGATTCATGCTCTAAGAGTTATAGAACTTTAGGAATACAGAAATGAATATGAGATTGCTGTATCTTCTATCATGTCTGGTCTCTGACAAGTGTATGCATCAAAGTTCGGGCAAATTTTAGCCCTTCCTGTAATAAATAGTTTAGACAATAGATCTCAGATCAAGAAATATCTCAGTATATCTAATACAGAGAGAGTCATAAGTGCATGTATATATTTGTGTGCATGTGTGTAGCTCACGTGATTTTTAATTTTTTTTTATTTTAAAGAGAGAGAGAGAGAGTGGGGGGAAGGGCAGAGGCAGAAGGAGAGAAACAGACTCCCTGCTGAGTGTGGAGACCGAGGATGTGTCTCGGGGCTCAATCCCACAATCCCAGAGATCATGACCTGAGCCAAAATCCAGATTAAGTTGCCCAACTGAGTGAGCCACCCAGGCACCCCACATGTGATTTTTAATAGACAGTTTGAATTTAATTAGAGAGTTCTGTCACCTTGAAATATAAGTACATGGTAAGTAGATCATCTGTTATTTGTAGGCTTTATATTCCTTGGCAATGTTTTTCATTCAATGAGAAATGTAAATAAGATGATTTTTTAGTAGAAGACCTTGACCTTTGGATTTTATGTCTACTCTCATATCACACTAGTGTTCTGATTTCTTTCCTGATATTAATTATAGTCAAATTATGTATGACAAAGTGCAAGAGACAGCACTCTTTTATTTATTGAGAATTTCCAGGCATAACAGTCTACTATCTCTTTGCCATCTCTCTGTCCCTCCCTCTCTCTATTTTTTAAAGATTTTATTTATTTATTTTGAGAGAGAGAGGGAAAGAGCAGAGGCAGAGGGAGAAAGAGAAACTCAAGCAGACTCCACGCTGAGTATGGAGCCTAGTGCAGGGCTTGATCTCATGACTATGAGATGATAACCTTAGCCGAAATCAAGAGTCGGAAGTTTAACCAACTGAGCCACCCAGGTGCCCCTGGCCAATCTCTTTCTTGTCTCTAGAGTATGAGGCCTCTGATTTTTACTCTCTAGCATCAGTTTCTAAGAGTATCCATGTCCTGGATTCAGAGCTCAGGAGCACTTGTACTGCTAGCGTAGGTCTTTAAGGCATCAGCTTTCATAATATTGATTTGCTTTCATACTTGATTCACACTGTTCTCTGACCACTTTTATTATTTGTGTACATGTAGGTCTTCTTACATAGACCCTAACCTCCTTTGCTGCTGGGGACTGTGCTGTGTTTATTTTTTCATTCCTTCCTGTTCCACGATGGTGTTTTGTATTTGCTTTTGCACCTCCCTGCTGTTGCCCACACTGGACCTTCAACCCTTTCCCTGTTCATCCACCTACTAATATCCACACATTATTTTAGGGTCACCTGAAATGTCATAGCCTCTGAGAAAGAGATTGTTCAGTTGGAATTAATCACATCTTTCACTATATTCCACTTCACTTTGCTTTGGTCTCTCTTACAGCTATTTCCTTCTTCTGTGTATTTTATTTATGTCTTACACTCACCCCGGAGACACACACATGCATATACTATGTCATAAGCTCTGTAAAGACAGCCATCCTGTTTATCCCAGCACAAGGACTAGTATCTCCTTTACACAGGCAGGTGCTTCATAAATGTGAGCTGAATGATATACCTCTGGGGTCTTGTTAAGATAGTTTCAGAAACACCTGCTCTCAAATGGCTCACAAATTTATATCTCCAGCCTGGACCTCCCCTTTACCTCTCTTGTACTTATATATTCAATTACCTACTTATCTCCAGTTGGCTTTCTAATTAGAATCTCAAACTTAACATGGCCAGAAAACTCTTGCTTGTTTTTCCTCACTAAGCCTCCCTTATCTCAGTAACAGGGAGTTAAGCCTTGATTTCCTTTCTCTCATAGTCAATATCAAATTCACTAATAAATTAATAAGTTTTGCCAGTCCATTACCAAAATATATACTGCATCTTATGCATTTTCACTATCTCCATATCTATAGCCTTGGTCTAAGCCGCCATCAACTCTCCCTTGGATTAATGCCACCATCATCTTACCTAAACTATAATCACAATCTCCTAATCAGTCTTCCGACCTCCATTATTGCTCCCCTAAAACTAGTTCCTCACACAGTTGCCAAGAAAACTCTTTATGGCATACATCAAACCATGACATTCCCATTTTAATGTTCCCCAATGGCTTCTACTTAAATCAAATGTAAATTTATTTCTTTTAAAAATTTATTTATGTATTTATTTTTTATAAATATAATGTTTAATGAATATGCAATATGGTGGGGGGTTGTGGGGGGTAGGGAGGGAAAAATAATGAAACAAGATGGGATGGGGAAGGAGACAAACCATAAGAGACTTCTAATCTCACAAAACAAACTGAGGGTTACTGGGGGGTAGGAGGGTAGGGATAGGGTGGATGGGTTATGGACATTGGGGAGGGTTTGTGCTTTGGTGAATGCTGTGAAAGATGTAAGCCGGATGATTCACAGACCTGTACCCCTTGGGCAAATAATAAAAATAAAATTTAAAAAATATATAAATTATGATATCAAAAACATAAAAGAGGGAAATTTTTTTGCATGTGCTGAGATGGTCACCTGACTGCCAATTATTTATTTATTTATTTATTTATTTATTTATTTATTTATTTATTTATTGTTTTTAATTTTATTGTGTTGTCAGTCACTATAAAATTCCTAACTGTATCATCCAAGGGCCCACACGATCTGAATCCTGAATAACGTTTGACTTTTCTTCTTTCTCTCTCCCCTTTGTTCATTGTGCTGCAGTGACATTGGCTCCCTTCCTGTCTTTCAGATGTGGGAAGTTTGTTTGTTCTTGCCTATAAATTTTGTTTTTGCTATAGTTTCAGCTCAGAACTTTGCAGGATCATCTCCTCCATGTCCTCAAAGAGGCTTACCCTGACCACCTTGGCTAAAAGCACTCTTAGCCACCCTCTACCATGATTTCATCTTCTTCCCAGCCCTTACTTGGTACAGAATACATTTGTTCCCCCACTTCCCAACTACACTGTGATCTCTAGAATCTAAAGTAGTGTCTGCCCTAATATGTTTTTACTTACTGACAGACTAATGCCACTTCATCAGCGTTCATCTTGCTTTTCTGGATAGTTGGTTCTTTGGTTAAAGATTTTTGCCCTGTCTGGAAGCTGTCAATACACTTCACAGCTCTTTCTCATGCTTGACTGTGAGTTCCTAGATATCATGCTTCTCAGAGAACTTGGCGCAGAGTAGTCCTGAATAGATGAGCACATGTGTTTTCTCTTTAATTCTGTAATCACTCTTTCCTCCCTCCTTCCTTTTCTAATGGAATTGCTTGTTAGTTAGAGGAAACTTAAATTCCTATTAGAGCCTTTTAAAACTGAGATTGGGGAATTGATGAGGCCTATAATTGGTAAAAGAAACTCTGACCTAAGGTACTTGCCTAATGAAAGAATGTGGTAGGAGGGCAGTGGGAATAGTTTCAATTAATAGAGGAGATGAAGATTTGATGCCCATGGTATCAGTTTATTAGGCAGGAAAACCAATGCTATTAATTCATTGAAAAAATGATCTGTCAGAAAAGTTCATTTGCTCTATAAGCTGAGAGACTAGCTTAGGTCTTCTCACAAATTATAGCCTTTTACTTATATTAACATGGTTAAATAAAGATTTATCTTTATTATAAAATTTTATGTTATCTAACTTAATATTTTAAACTGAACATTGATTGATATTGGACCTAGGTCATTGTCTTTACACCCAACCAAGGGGATGTTTCACATTCATTGGTAAACTCTCATGACCAAAAAAATGATCTGATTTTATAAAACAAACAAACATACAAGCAAACTTCTCAGTATTCTGCAAGCATAGCTCAGTCCGTTTTCAGTATTTCTAATAGTTTCCTTACACTGCACACCTCATGCTGAACATGTAAAATTAAGCACAAAGAGCTGCAATAATGAAGTTGGCCTTTAATTATTTCCCATTTCTTTTGAATCCCACCCCCAGCCCAAGTCCACCTTCCCTCCAGAAAAATTCTGGGCCCCTTGATAATGACTTCTGATTCTGAAGAAAGATTAGAGTCTCTTTCCCTCCTGTTCTCCACCTCTGAGCTTCAAATGACTCCATTCCTCTGCCCTCACATCAAAGTTCCCATTCCCTTAGTGCCTTTCTTCCAACTAGATTAATGACGAAAAACATAGATCTGTCAATGAGTAATAACATCTCAATTTCTGTATCCGAAGGTATTTGTACCTTTAAAATACAAATTCCTGGAGAACAATATTTTTAGGGTAATAAATCATCTGTCATGGGATTTCAGACATAACTTTCGTTCATATCATATTCTAAAACAGCCATTATGCACCTAATGTCTACTCTAATGATGACATAGTAAATTAATGGAATTTTAAATTAAGATGTATATAGCTTCATTTTAGCATACTAAAATATCACAGGCTTACTTATTAAGGTCTGGTTTCAGTTTGGGGCCCAGAAAAGTACTTCAAAGTGCTCTTTGGAGTATCATGGGAACCTCTCTTTGTCTTTCTTACCTCACGTCAACTCCTTCTGGCTGATTTTACAATGGAGGCAAGCACAGCAGCTGTGGGCAGCATGAGCTTGATAGATCCCTCAAAGTCGGCATATGCAAAATGAACTCATTATTGTTTTCTTCCTTTCTCTGAGATACAGTCTCTTCTTTATTTCCTATCTTGGTTGAACATTACGAAACAGTCAACCCTGGAGGTCATCTTAGAAAAATTATTCTTTCTCAACTTCCATATATATCCATTCACCAAAACATAAATTCTACCTCTTATTCTCACTTCTAGATTAATTTTGATCTTCATTACATTTACCTCAGGCCATTACAATAACCTCCCATCTGATTTCTTCTTGGTTTTTCCACACCAATCCATCCTCTGTACTTCTAACAAGTTCCTAAAACATGAGTCCTTCCCTTTTTCCTTTTCCCTATAGTTTTATTCCAAACTGAGGAGAATTCTACCCCTTTTTCTTGATGATTATGCTTTGACTCTTCATGAGACAGATTTGTTTTCTGATATTCACCCATAAAAATCTGTTTTTTAAGAGCTCCAAGTTCTTTCTTCCCCTGTGACATGCTTCTGTATATGTTGCTTCCACTACTTGAAATGCTTCCCCTCCGGAGGCCTTTCCTGCTTACTGTCAAGACTGTACAGACACAACATCTTCTGTGAAAACTTTTTGGTTGCTATTATCTTTGGGAAGAGTGTGTTTCTCCCTACTTTCTGTAGCAATTAGACCCAATATATGTCTTTATCATAAAGTTTATTGCTTTGGTTGACAAATGCATGATACTTTGCCTGTTGTCTCTAGTAGACTGAGGAGCTTGAGAGCAGAGTCTGTTAGTTATATATTATTATTACTATTATTTTTGTATCACCTGAAACAACATACCTGCCATCTGGTAGGTGCTCAATAAATACTAGAGGAATAAAAATCACAGCTAACATGAATTGATCCCTTATAATATGCCAGATTGATTCTAATCACTTTAACATAAATTACTTTATGATGGGACACCTGGGTGGTTCAGTTGGTTAAGCATCTGCCTTCAGCTCAGGTCATGATCCCAGGGTCCCAGCATTGAGCCCTGCATCCATTAAGCTTGCTCAGTGGGGAGTCTGCTTCTCCCTCTGTCCCTCCTCCAACTCATGTTCTCTCTCTCTCTTTTACTCTTTCTCTCAAATAAATAAATAAAGTCTTTAAAAATGAATTATTTTACTGAATTCTTACCACAATTTTTGAGGTAGATAATATAGCCAGTACTTTCAGTGCTCTGTCCTTCTTGTCCTTTGACTCAACTCTGATCTCAGTCATTGCTGTGACAGATAGTTTTGTGTGAACTCAGACTTGTGTTGAGTGTCTCACCTCAAAAAAACTATGTGCCAAACTGTTTTTTGTCTCAGGTTTTCTCCAAAACTGCATGAATTCACTAGATTTGTTTGTAAGACTACCACAAAGTGAAAGAGACTTAACATTCTCAGGGCAAGCCCCAACCGTAGGAGCACAAGAGCTGCTGGGTAAATACCCCAGCCTCCCCTCCTTTGGATCAAAAATTCTCAGAGGCATTCTGTATGCTCACAGAGGTCCCAGCTGAATGAAGCTTCTGTTGCATAGAGAAGCAGCTTTGACAACTTAGTCCTATAGAACTCTGTCTCACTTGTCATACCTCACTCCTTCCAGAGGCATTTCCTCAGTAAACCACTCACACACAGATCGTGTCAGGCTCTACTTTGAAGAAACCCAAATTCAGGTAAGTGCTCCTGCTATCCTCATAATATCAGAAATAGAGGCAAAAGAAGGCTAAATATCTTGGTTAAGTCCTACAGTTGGAAAGTAAAGAAGACTAGATTTGGACTAGACAGATAGTCTAGCTTCAGAGCCCATTTTCTGGACTAGCACTCCACAGTGAACAAAGATTATAACAGATGTAGAGGTCTCAAATTGCATGATGTAAGTCATCTACTCTAACTGTGTTTTAAACTTATAGTTGACAGATTAAAGTTCCTATCCTTGCCCTAGGTTTAGAATATAAAAGTACATTGCTTCTTTGATCTTTTCTCCCCTCCAAATAAATTCCTAATATTAAGTTCCAAAGTTTTTTTTCCCTAGGAGAAGAATAGTGCAGAAGAGTGACAGAGGAGACATTACAGTGTTGTAATTTCCAATTTTTAAAAGCTCAATTTTTAAGATTTCACAGTGGAAGCCTCTGAATAGTGGTGCCGTGGAAAAAGGAATGGCCATTTAGATCATAATCTAGGAGACCAGTGTCACCTGAACCACTAACTAATTCTATGACCTTGGGTGATTCTATGCCCCAGTCTAAGTTTCAATTTCCTAAGGTGTCAAATAAGAATAAAGAGTTTATTGTACATGTGTAGAATGTAGAGAATGAATGTAATGTGTAGGAAAAAAATAAAGTAGATATACTTACTTTCTTTTCGAGTCATGCAATCACTTAAGAATCTGTTGAAGTCTCTGTATATCATCCCCACTCTCTCTCCCCACCCCAAAAGCACATGCACATGTACATGTACAAGTACTGGTATAATTTCAGGGGATGGCGTCATTGGTGGACCTTCTAGATTGAAGAACCCATGGGCATGATCTCTACATTCCATCCCAACTCTATCCTTCCATGGTCTTTGGTAAGGAAGCACTCATTGAATTCATCCTGTTTAAGATTTTCCTACAAGAAAAGTTTATGCCTTCTGCCAGCTAACACACACCATGAATGAATTATTCAATAAGAATCCAGGTGATTTTTAAATAGACATTACCAAGAAGGAGAAAACATTTATATTTTACCTGCGTCGTATTGTGTTACTGTTCTATGTTTGAATATCTTTTTAAACCATGGCAGTGGAATAGGTAATTGATTGACTGATGGGCTATGCTCTACAAATGTTTGCTGTACAACATATATAAACTGAAAAGTATTAGGAACATGACTAATTAAGTGGATAAGTATCCCCATATATTTCTATCACTGATTCTGTGTCTATAATTAGGACATTATGCAAATATTAGACTGCTCTGTGCATTTCTACAGGAGGCTATATTGATTCAATATCTCTATTTTCTTTAAAGAGAAAAATCTCATTAAGTGAGAATCTAATGGGCTGGAGAAAAAATCAGCAGACTGACCTCGAAAAAGGAATGTATTTATTGAAAACAGAATAGAGCACCTTGTTAGCTGGAAAGGATTGGTAGCTTTAATTTATATTTGTTTCATAAAATTCGTACCTCTTGCACACAGTTTCCTCTACACATTTAATAAGTTGAAATCCTAGCTTATAAAAGAGAGATAACAACGATCTGAGAAGCAATGCTCAATTTTAATCCAGATTGTATAAGTAATAGAAAGATGGCATACTATGCTGCTGTACTGGTTTAGTTAATCGTTTTCTTAGGAATGATAGGAATTATGAAGATATTAGCAAGGAAAATCCTGTACACTTTCCTGAATCTAAAAAACAGAAACAACAAAAAAAACCTAATTCTATTTTGTTAATTTTGTTTTGAGCCAAAGTGGCTCTCAGGTGACTGATAAGTAGATAAATCAGTTCCAACCATGAGATCACTATCCATTTGTCTACTGATGCTGTGTAGGAACTCTTCTTCCAAATACAAAGTGATCAGTCCCATCTGATTTTCTGTGCTGTGTTTGGAAGAGAGTGTCTTGGTGCAGTATACCACTCAGTATATCTTAGGCCTCAGAACATGCTCAAGTGACCATGGCTCTTCTGTTATGTTCAACATTACATATATAATCCTTTTTTTGTTTTGTTTTGTTTTGTTTTTGTTTTTGTTTTTTAAAGATTTTATTTATTTATTTGACACAGAGAGAGAGAGATCAGATCACAAGTAGGCAGAGAGGCAGGCAGAGAGAGAGGAAGAAGCAGGCTCCCTATTGAGCAGGGAGCCCGATGCGGGCCTCGATCCCAGGACCCTGAGACCATGACCTGAGCCAAAGGCAGAGGCCCCAACCCACTGAGCCACCCAGGCGCCCCTTTGTTTTTTATTTTAAAGATTTATTTATTTTAGAGAACAGGGGAGGGGCAGAGGGAGAGGGAGAGAGAAACCCAAGCAGACTCTGCATTGAGCGTGGAGCCTTAAATGGGGCTCCATCTCATGATCCTGAGATCAGACCTGAGCCAAAAACAAGAGTCAGAATATTCCTCACTGCATCACCCAGGTGCCCCTAGTCCTTTATTTTAGCCTGTTCATCTTCTATCACCTTGGCTCATAAGCACTTCATAGATTTCATTTGCCTTGCTTGTCCCTCTGAACCTATGGATAGTCATTTCGACATTTCCATTGCCTTGCTAATCTCTAATGCTCGGTCACCCAATTGTCTGCTTCCTCCACTATCAGGTAACAAAGCTTTGTTGCAGAAAGCCATGAAAATATTTGGGCTAAGGTCTGTGCAGTATCATGCTCTCTCCTCTCAGCTATGTCCTTAGTGTGGCTTAATCTCCTATTTATCTATTACAGACTTTTAGAATATTTCTGAGAACATTGCACCAAATCTTTTTCACGTGTATTTTCAAACACTTGATTATTTGCCTGTTTCCAGAGTAGATATCTTACTCTATTTTACTGAGCTCACATACATTCCCTTCTTTAAAGAGTCATGGCCTTTCTAACCAACTCCAACTTCTTAGCTTCGTATTCAAGAGGATCCTCCATGCTCTTGCTCCAGCATACATGCTACGGTGTGTATAGATCTGCAGGTCTCCAGTTTCTTGTTTTCTGAAGGATCATTTTTTTCTCAGGGTAGATTTTGATTATCACTGATAGAGGGAGGTAGGAGGGTAGGAATAGAGAGGATGGGGACCCATTCTTTGGGTGATGCTTAATAAAGAAACCTTCCGATGTCTAGGGTAACTTTCCAAAACATCTCTTGGGGAATAATGACTCTCTGATTTCTAATATGCTACTAGGAAAACAGCTGGTTCCTCTTTGTTCTTGTCCAAATAAGATGGTTATGTTCACAGAGTGGGATCCCAGTATCATCAGACACCCAACGAAGTTATTTTTTTGTTGGAAAGGAACTATAACATCAACAGCTTCTTTGATGTCAGCTCAGTATGGTGCTGTGTCAGCTATTTTCTGACAGTTGCCTTGAATTTTTCATTACTATATGAAGCAAAAAATGACCTTTGAGGGTTTCAGTATCTGTTTGATGTATGTATTCATTCCTATGCTTTTTCAATAACCATCTTAAGAGGGTCAAGAAATGAACACAATGATTTTACTCAGAAAAGAGCTTTTATTGATGTTTTGGTTAATTTGTAAGTTTTTACTTACCCAGTACAGATTAAATGCAGTTTACATTTTGAATGTAAATTACATATTGCTTATTGTATACACATGTGTAATTTTGTCTGACTCATTAAAAAGGGAGATAGAAAATATCTTGAGAATGTGATAAAACTTTTTTTAGGAAAGAGAAATTTATGCTGTCATAAATTGAGTAATAAAATTAGCATTTTATCATAACTTTTTGAACTTGAAATAAAATGTCTTTAAAGTGGATAAGCTCAAAGAATTTTAAACAGCAGGTTAGAGCTTTTAGGAAGCTGTCAATGAGTAAGGGTAATCTTTAATTTCCTACAGAATTTTCTTTTTGTTTCTTTCTTGTAACATGGAATAATTTCATCTATCTGGACTACATTGCTTTTTTGTTGATTTCCTTAAATTTAAAATTCCTTTTTTACCAAGCAAAGTTTATGTTATTATCTTGAAAAATGTCTTAGCTGCAGAGAAATATGAACGTTAGTTAACATTGGCTCTGACATCAATTTTACGCTGATATTATACCTAGTACATTGATTTGTTGTTACTAGTTTCCTATTTCCTTGTGATATTTTTATTCTTCCTTTCGAAAAGCAACAAGTCCAAATGAAATATATTAATGGTTTCAGAATTCTTCTTTAAAATTTGACGTTGTAATCCCCAAGCTAGTTTCCCTTCTCAATCATGTGTCAGTTTCTCTGGTGAAGATTCCATCCTATGTCTGCAAGGGCAATATCTTAAGTATTTATGTAATATGTTTTGTTTGTTTCTTGGTGTTACATCTTGTGACTGAGGACTAACGCCAAACAAGGAGGAAATTAATTAATAATATTGAGGTAGTATTTCTCTTAAATCTATCATTTTTATTTCATAAGTAAAATGTGCTGAATTTTACAGACTTACAAAAGCCTTTCATTAGTGTTGACAAGTTCACATACGTAGAGAAAGATCTTGATTGAATATATTTAATTATAAACTTTTGACCAATATTCACAGTATGTAAGATTCAAGTAAGAACGTAATGACACTGAGGTAGAAATGTATACTTAGAGACTTGAAATGACTTCTCTAAGATGACACAGCTGGAGGCTGAGATTTCATTCTTGTCTTGATATTCATCCTTTGACTTAACACAGCATTTTCAAATGGATCATATCTGCCCCTCCCCAGCGGCCCAATATACACTGTATTCTACAATGTATTCTACAATGATTGAAGAAAACATAGTTAGTTGTTCTTTCTGTCTCTTAGAATGGTATAGTATTTAGCAGCAGATTAGATCTAGGCTCACCAGGCAGGGAAATTCATGGAAAAATTTGGGCTGACTTGCTGCAAAGTGCTTCTGTAGGATTGTTTTACTACTGGCAAATGCCATAAGCCAGGTTTAACCAGAGAAGTTAGCTCAGGGCAGCTACTTTTAACTCTTGACACCTTACAGGATTATGATGGCTGCCAGAATTACACTGAGAATTTAAGTTACTAAGTGATCTATCTTCCCCACCTTTTCTGAACTTTGACGAACTGTGCATATGTATTTTGGGGGGGATGTGTGTGGGGGAAATGCAGTTGGAGAACCAAGGTGAGCATGTTCATGGATTTCTTTTCCTTCACTGAAATATCAACTACAGTGTTTCCATGAGCTCTTCCAGCTCTAAGAGTTTTCCAGAATGCCAGGGGAATGCAGAGTGAGGAATAGGGCAACAACACAAAAGTGTAGGGCACATCAGACCAAACAAACGAAAAAAGTATGGGTGTGCATGTGTATACTGGGCAGATACCACTGCAGATAGCTCTCTCTGCCTGAGATAGTTAAGGTCATTAACTCCTAAGTCATGGACTTGAGTTATGTAGCACACTTTTGTTTTAAATTCAGTTGTATCAGGGTTTTATGTGGAATGTAGAAGATCAGAATGGTCTTTTTTGGCTCACAAGCTGAATCTGGCGAGTTTCCATGTCTACAAAGTTGGCGTTGTGTTCTGAAAGATTTTGAAATGGTTTATGTTCGTTCCATCCTTGGCTAAAACTGTGTTAACATGTCTTAACTGTTCCTGTGTGACTGATTCATATTTGAATGGACGAAAAACCAGAGATGCTGCAATGCTCCATTGTAACAGGGGATCCATCACACAATTCACTTAATATCTGATGAAAAGGGATGTGCAATCTTTCTACCTCTGTCAATGTGTGAAAAATAGAAATAATCAATATCATGTGGGTTTGGTTAGCTTTACAGTGACTTTCAAGTAATTTTCCTAATATGGAATAGGCTTTAAAAAAATCTCTCACAAAAGTGATTACAGTAAGATCCACTGTGAACACTTCTCAAAAAGATACAAAATTTAAAAATATGACCCAGTAATCTGAAAACATTGTTATGAATGTTGAAACATTTCTCAATCTTGAGTACATGCTATTTTGATGCTCTGTGTAGAAAGGCTTTTGTAGAAATGATTTAAATAAATTAAACAATATTATATATTTTCTTTGTTTTCAGGGTGGGAAATCAATATGCAAAAATATCAAAAGGGACCCATATATAAAGTCTCAGCCAGTTTTCTAACTCATAGAACTGAGAACTCCTGCTACCATGGCCAGTAGAAAAAATGGAAAATACTGTAGAATACAATTAAAAATATTCAAGGTGTGGATGTTTTTAAGCCAAAAGCAAAAAATTATTTCATGAGAGTGTATTCATTTATGAAAAATATGTTAGATTTGTACTATATTCTTAGAAAGATAGTAGATGCCATGTCCTGGTTCAGAAGGAGCTTATAGTCTGTGTGTGTGTGTGTGTGTGTGTGTGAATGCATGTGTGTGCATGTGTGTGTGTGTGTGTGTGTGTGTGTACACAAGATAGGGGAATACAAATAAATAAGAAATGATAAGACAATGTGCTTTGAGCTATATTAGAGGTCTAGTGTACATTTTTGGAGGGATCCTGAATCCAGCTTTGGGAGGGATGTTCAGGGAAGAATGTTCAAAGAACTTGTCACCTGAAACTTAAAGAATGAATGTAATTTAGGCAGAAAAGAGGAATTGAGAATGGAGAATAGTAATTGATAATGACATTCCCAGATATGTCACTGCTTGACCAAAGGCAAAAAAAGACAACAGTTTATTCAGGAAACACTCTCCAAAAACTAATTTTCAGTGGTTTTTACACCAAATTTATTACAAGAACAGTTTGAATATTTAAAATTATGAAATTCACTTTTAGTTTTTTAAAATTAGCAGTTATTGTGTATTCGGATTCTTTATAACATGACTATCCCTTTTTTTGGATTCAACCACTGAAAGCATTTTCAGCATAATTTATTGCTCTTTAAGGGTATGTTGGCTTTTCAGCATAGTTGATTTCCTCTCTAGAATTGGCTGTGAAAGCTTTTATAGATGTTGACACTAACTTCAAGTATATTGATGGTTATTCATGTAAATTCCAGTTTATATAAAACAATAACCTTTTAAAATTATTTTTCTATGTTTTTCTACTAAATTCTCTGATTTTGCATTCTTCTCTGTATATCTCTTTTGTGAGTTAAAAGACATTTTCTCTGTCTTTTCCATGTGTGACATGGCAGAGAAGCTGTTAAGATGATTTATTGCCATTTCTTAACATGATAGCATAAGAACAGCATTTTCCAGATCTCTTTGTTCAGAGACTGTGCTCTCATTCCATGATACTCTCTACTTAATTAGAAATGTACGTTTCTGGATATTTGTGAATTTTAGCAGTTGCGTATTTCGTGACTGCACTGACAGATCTTGGTTTGAAGTACTTAAGGCTTGGCTTTAATTATTTAAGGTGAAATATCATTCAGAAGTGTGAAAACAAACAGAATTTCTGTTTTATTTTTTTATTTTTGTCAAAGAAAATCAGAGGACTTCTAAAGTATTTTGCATTTTTCCCCCTGCCTCTTTAAGAGCTTAATCATATGTTCTTTTCTTATTTTTAATTATATAGGAATGTAGCAGAATTGCTTCATGGTATAATTAAATAATAATATTATTATTAGCAATGCTATATATAAAATGTAGGCTCAAGTTCTGGTAGAAATACAAATTGCTTTTGTGACCCTGGGCAAATCACTTAAATTCTTTATGGCTCAAAGTTTTTCCTCATTTATTTATTTAATCAGAAGGTATTGACTAGGGCGCCTGGGTGGGTCAGTGGGTTAAAGCCTCTGCTTTTGGCTCAGGTCATGATCTCAGGGTCCTGGGATCGAGGCCC
>LNAC01000019.1:6032972-6084936 GCA_002007465.1 Ailurus styani
AAAAAAAAAAAAAAAAAGAAGGTATTGACTATCCACTGCATGCATGGTGGTGCATTCAGTTTGGAGGGAATTTGGTGGAGGAGATTTTAGAAATTACTAGGCAAAACTAGACACATAGAAAATTGTTATAATGTGACTCACACACTCACATACATAAACATAATAAATGCAAAACAGAGTGTTAATACTGTGAGAGAACTAGTATAGAATGTGGTAGGGATTCTCAGGATAGAAAACTGATTTTGAGTTGATAAGGAGGAGACTTGAGGATGAAGCATATGAACTTGTCTTTGAATAGAATTTGAGTTTAGAGAGATGTGGAAAGTAGAAGAAATGGTATTAGAAGGAAGAGCTATTTTGGGGGGAATTTAAAAAAATTTAATTAACATCTAATGTATTATTTGTTTCAGGGGTACAGGTCTGTGAATCATCAGTCTTAACACAATTCACAGCACTCACCCTAGCACATACCCTCCCCAATATCCATCCCTCAGCCACCCCATCCCTCCCACTCCCCTCCCCTCCAGCAGCCCTCAGTTTGTTTCCTGAGATTAAGAGTCTCTTATGGTTTGTCTCCCTCTCTGGTTTCATCTTGTTTCATTTTTCCCTCCCTTCCCCTATGATCCTCTGTCTTGTTTCTCACATTCCTCATATCAGTGAAATCACATAATTGTCTTTCTCTGATTGACTTATTTCGCTTAGCATAATACCCTCTAGTTTCATTCATATAATTGCAAATGGCAAGATTTGCGTTTTTTGATAGCTGTGTAGTATTCCACATCTTCTTTATTCATTCATCTGTTGATAGAAATCTAGGAAGAGCTTTAATATAAGGCTTGGAGTCAGGAGACTTTGGAGTTAGAAAGAAGAAAGTAATTTAATTTAATTTAATTTAATTTAATTGGATCATAAAGTGAAGAGATTAATCATAGAAAATGAGGGTGAAAATGTAGGTTGGTGAGAGATCATCGAAACTCTTCAATCTAAACCAGATTAATTGTGTTGACCTTGAGAACTCACTGGGGGTTGTTAAAAAAAAGAGAGAGAGAGAGAAAAAAAAACCCTTGGCAAGACTTGGGTTTAAATCCTATCTCTTCTACTTTAATGGCTTAAGGTAAGCTAGAGATTTTTACAAAAAATTGGTTTTCTTATCTATAACGTAAGACTAACAACATTCTCTTTCTGGGTTGCTGTAAGAATTGGGGATAATGTTGCATGAAGTGTCTGACATATAGTAGTTGTTCACTGAGGGTCGACAATTATATGTCGAGTGAAGAACCTTTAATGGGTAAATTACAAGGTTGCTTTCTGAGCTATATTTCTGTGATCATTATGTGATATATTTGTTCAGGGTATCACAGAATCTCAGAATCAAAGGTAACCTCAGAGGTGTTGAGGTCTACTCCGCATTGGGGGCTAGTATTCCCATTATAGCTTTCCTGATTATATTTCAGATTATCAGTCATCTGACTCCTTGGGGAAATCACAGGTTCCCCTGTGACTGTGAGAAAATTGTTATTTTTCAAAGTATCCCTTTCCATTGCTTAACATTAATGGCTTGAGAAGTTTTCTTTACACTGATCTAAAATCAGCAGCTTTCCAACTCCACGCATTAGTTCTTTAATCCTCTTTCAGAGCTATCGAGCAGTAGCACCCCTTCCACATGTCAAATCTTAAATATCCAACATGTGTATATAGTTTTCTTTCATGAGTTCCTTCATATTTTCCCTTCTAGATCAAATATCCCTGGGTCTTTCATCTACTTATCATATGATGTAATTCCAAAACTTTTGACTCTCTTGGTTGGCTTTCTTTGTGTTCATTCCAACTTTTAAATGCTGTTTTTGAAAATATAATTCCAAGAACTAAATAAAGTCCCACTGATGAGGCCTAGAGATGAATTCAGGAGATCTTGCTTGATCTAGAGTCTAGATCAGTTATTGGCTAGAACCTATGGAATTTTATAAAATGCATGAAGCTACGTCTGCCTCCAAAATATTCTGAGTCACCAGGTCTGGAGTTGAGCCCAGATATTTGCATTTTTAAAAAGACATAGATAATTTTGATATCTAACTGGGGCTTAAAATCCTTCACTATACTTAGTGAAGGAAGGAAGATCACATAATATTTTTGGGTAGCCACATATTATTTTTATGTGCTGAATTTGGAAACAAAAGCACCAGAACTTTTTCCTTTCCTTTCCTTTCCTTTCTTTCTTTCCTTTCCTTTCCTTTCCTTTCCTTTCCTTTCCTTTCCTTTCCTTTCCTTTCCTTTCCTTTCCTTTCCTTTCCTTTTCTTCTTTCCTTCCTTCCTTCCTTCCTTCCTTCCTTCCTTCCTTCCTTCCTTCCTTCCTTCCTTTCTTCCTTCCTTTTCTTTCTTTTCTTTCTTTCTTTTTCCTAAATTTGTACACTGCCTCTTCTAGGACCTAGATCTAAGACTTTACATTTATTCCTATTATGTCTCATCTTGGCCATTCTGGGTCATCATTTTATTCTAACCATATCATTTTCAATCTCACATACCTTATTCAGATAGCCTTTAAGGATTCATTCATTTGGGGTAGGCATTCCAGGATGATAAATACAAGGAAAATTACAGATTCAGATCTGTCCTTTATTTATCACTACTTTTCTATGGTGGGTATTATGTACTGTTTTCCCTTTTTCATATATGACATATTTATTATTTTGCTTAATGTTTTGAATCACCTTTCCTCTCTAAGTTATCATAGCACATGCCTATAGCATTTGAAGCTAATAGGTAGTGGGTCTCAGAGTGCTATAATGTAATGTTAGAATCGCCCAGCCTAGCACTTAAGTGATGGACAACTTTTGGTCCCTGCAAGCATCTCATTAAATGACACCACTATAGCTTAGTTAGGCTTATCTTGGCTGCAAGTATCAGGAAACTTAACTTAAGATACTTTAAGTAATGAGGGGATTCAATATCTTCTATAGCAAGAACTCTAGAGGTGGGATAGTCCCAAGGTTAGTTAATTCGGCAGTATTTGAATGTCCTCAAAATCCTACTTTACTTTTGTCTTTCTACTCTGCCATTCCCAGCATTTCCTTTCAGGTCGACTTCTTTCATGGCCTCAAGATGGGTGCTGAGACATAACAGCATCCAAGAGCAGAAGAGGAGCCCTTCTTTGTTATCTGTTTTTAGAATCTTCTCATCAGATGTCCTCCCCTATCTCATTCTCCTGAACATGTCCCTCACGTCCCAGCAGAAAGTAATCATGGGCAAAGTGTACTGGACAAATAGTGATTGACTCCCAGATCTAGTACCGGGGCTAGATCTGGAGATGGGGCCACCGCCCTTGAGGTTGATAGACGATTTGATACCTGGTAATAATCAGGGTTTAATGAGCAAGACCTGAATGAAATTGGGATTCTGTGAGCAAGGAAGAAGGGGGGTATGGGAAATAATTTCTGGGTGAGCAATTACCAGTATTCATTATACTGTGAAAGCTCAACAACATTTCCTTTCAGAGAGTAGATATCATTATGCCACTGAAAATGTTATCAAAAGAACATTTTATGAATGGTAGCTTGTTGCTGAAGATCAAGCAACCATTTTATGGGGCAAAGGTAAAAGAATAATCTGCTTTGTTGACCACATGGTAACATTTTATTTCTCTCTAAAGCAAATTAATTAAAGCCCAACTTTAAAAAATAATTCATGCATGGCTCCAGATTAAATACTATGGTTGTGATTCTTTGCCCTATGTGGATATATTCCATCTTGCTGAGAAGAGAGGATCCTCATCTCTTTGAAGCAAAGACTCTTATTTTTCTTTCAGTCTGATGTCTTATAACAACCCTTTTAAAAGGAGTTAGAGTTTTAACTTTGCAATTTTAAATAATGGGAAGAAAAGGACAATTATGTGCTGAATTTGGGGGAAGAAAAGGACAATTGAGATCACTGTCAGGGGAAAGTAACTGGGGGAGAAAACATAATCTTTAAAAACTGGATTTGAAATACAAATTAAACATTTGTTTGAAAACGTTTGTAAAAAGTCAGTGTAATATTATTTCTAATTGATCCTAGTGAAGTTTAGAATCAGGAAAACTGAGAGAAATCAATATAGGTAAGATGGAGTCTGAGGAATTCATGCACTATAAAGTACTCAATGGCTTTCAGAAAGAAAACCCAAGGTGAGGGAAAGTCTGTGGCTATTATTTGATTTCAACTGTAACCTGAAGGGAAGACTAACAGATTTATAAGAACAGAGAGAATGAAAATGTTTGTCATCTGCAGAAGAAAATGAAATCTGTGACAGAAACAAGACTTTCCATTTATTGTGACCTATTTATGTGTCAAGAATTTACCCAGTTTGTTTCATTTAATCCTTGCAACCCTTTGAAGCAGGTGAATTACGGGGCAGGTATAATCATGAAAAAATATGTAATTTTAAATTTTGATGTACCATACAAATGCAAGGTATTTTTAGTCCACATTTGCCTGCACCCGTGCCTGTCTATTGTTGGGCATACTGGCTCACCTCAATTCTAAGGAAAATTTACCAAAGCCCATGCACACATGGGTCAGAGTTTAGTTATACAAGAATCATTAAGCAGTTTTATCTGCCACTATTCTCAAAACCTCATTGTGCTTAATAAGTCCTGTAAAACAGGAAGGAGTTAAAAATTAAATTCATGAGCCATCTCACACTTTGAAACTGAACCTATTCATATTACAAATATACATATATTTTTAAAGTTGGCGAATATTAGAACTCTGAACTCAATAACTCTGAACCATTTAAACTTTTGTTGTTGTTGTTGTTGTTGTTGTTGTTTTTGGTGTTGGAAAGGATACATCTTGCTGATTAGCATAGTGCTGCATTGAAAATACTGCTTCAAGAATTTTTAAGCCTGGATATAGCATAATTATGAAAAAAATACAACCTGATGGTAAATATTGGTGTGGACAGGGAGGGGATATACAAGGAAAGAAAAAATAGGTATATATCTCAATGTGCACTTGGTTTATTCACATATAAATGTACTGTTTGGGTTCCAAGCAATTATTTTTGCTGCTTGTCAGGACTCGAGGTCATCATTGCTTCAGCCCAAATAAAGAAGCTCATTATTAAAAGATGTCCTGGAGAACTGCATGACTCATTTACTTGAGAAATTGAATGCAAAAGAAACCCCTAGCTAATAATATTTTGGAGTTATTTTTGAGAGAGGAAGAAATTCAGGGGAATTATTAGAGGTATAAAAGAAAATTCTGAATGAAAAATTCACACTCTTCTTCATTCCAGATCAACTACTTTGGAAATGAGCACAGATTCCATATATGCCATTAAAAATGACATTACTTGGAATTGTACTATATACTATGTTCTTCATATTTTTCAGTTGCTGAAGGTAGAAATCAGTCATCAAGGTAATGCCTTCTAGGGTTTTCTTAGTAATCAGCAAAACTGAACTGGGCATTTGTGGAAAAGAAAAAAATAAAACAAGAAGGAAAGGAACAGAGAAGGAGAATTATAAGTGGAATTCAGGCAGGGGGTAACAAAACATTTACAGAGTTTTTAGTAGCATTACATAGTAAGCATCCTAGAATTTTTGTAGCAATTTGCACAAACAGAAGATGATACTGATGCAGTTTTAAAATAGTATCTTTGTCATAAATATATTGTCATAAAGTTCACTTTTTTATCCATATGGGGGAAATAATTTATTGAAAAACATTTCATTTCCTCTTTAAGAAGCATTTCTACTGTGGATGAGCTTTTTGTTTTTTAAGATTTTATTTATTTATTTGATGGAGAGAGAGAGATCACAAGTAGGCAGATAGTCAGGCAGAGAGAGAGGAGGAAGCAGTCTCCCTGCTGAGCAGGGAGCCCGATTCGGGCCTCAATCCCAGGACTCTGAGATCATGACCTGAGCCAAAGGCAGAAGCTTTAACCCACTGAGCAACCCAGGCACCCTACTGAGGATGAGCTTTAACAGTAAAATCCACCTTGACAACAAATTTTTGAAAGATTTGAGGTTTTCTCTCTTTGAAAAGACATATACTCCCAAGTGTCCCTAGATCACAGCAAGCCTCCTATGTGGTCAAAAGAAGATGGGGGAAAGAAAGGGGGATCAATATGCAAATTTGTTTTGAGAGGGTCTCCTGGACTGACCTGGTCTTCATCATACCAACTGCCCTGCTGATATCAAGATGATAATCAGCATGTTGACAACAAATCGATTTTGGCTTCACTCTAAAGTGGGTGCAAAAGTCTGTAGCATAAGTAATTCAGCGACCTCAAGCTGGCTATATCCAACAAGTCATGTTGGATATGCTTAAATATTTTATGACAAAGACATAATACATTATTATTGTTACCCTCCTATGTACAGGTAAAATTTTACACTTGAAAAAACTAAGAATTCCAAATAAAATTTATGTCACTTTATTAGCTCAATATATAACCAATTGTTTTTAGACCAAATTCAATTATTGTAAGCACGGTCTTATAAAACTAATGCTGCAAATATTCTGTAACATTCCATTTCAGTAAAATGTTTATTGTGACTAAAAAGCCCTGGCTGTGACATTTATAGGTCCGACAGAATCAAGGGTTTATCACATGTCCTGAGGCTTAGAGCTCTCCTCAGCACAGAGCTGTTTCTACCTGGGCAGGTGTGCCAGAAATTACTTACACTATTCTGAACCAGATCCATAGATTCTAAGTCAGTCTGGGGCTCAAAGGAGACACTTTGGAAGTGCTTCCTGGGTCACTGAATTCTAGTAACTGTTAATACAGTCGCTTCCTTTCATTTTTCATAGAAAAAAGGAAAATTTGCTTTTCTTCGAAGATCTCTCAGGATGTACAGCAAATGTGGCCAATAAAGAAGACACATCTGGTCCTTCTTTGTTGGGGAATTTATAGGAGGTAGAGTCTCAGCTGTCAGGCCATCGGCAACTGATAATATAAAATATGATGTTAGTTAAAGAATTATGGAGGATCTGTAAGACTCCTGTACAACTCTTGCATCCTGACAGCTGCATTCTGTGACTCTTCCAAGGACAAAAGAAGGGCTCATTAAGTTCAGAATTTCCCCAGCTAGTTGCTTAAAATTAAACAGTAAAGCTGAGAAAGGACGGAGCCTCCTTCTTCTCCTCCAGCAACCAGCAGGGTGTTCACTTCTGACAGAGGAAAGATGGATAGTTCCCAGCCTTGGGGACAGGAGCTTCGGCAGAAATTCAGGCTGTGAGTCTTGACTATAGACAAGTTAACAGCTGGAAAAGATTCACAGAAGGGGAAACTGAGGACACGCATGCTGCGTGGACTCTACACGTGAGATGTAACACTGATCCTTAGGAGATTACCAGGATGGCCTCCTCCCGGATTGGAATTTCATTTCTCACTCCTGCATTCCCCTGTCCACTTGACAACTTGGGCCTCCTAAATGTATGCTCTCCACATAGAACAACTTTTATTTATTTATTTATTTATTTATTTATTTATTTATTTATTTATTTATTATTTTTGACATTTGCCCAAGGGGTACAGGTCTGTGAATCATCGGGCTTACACCTTTCAAAGCACTGACCACAGCACAAATCCTCCCCAATGTCCATAACCCATCCACCCTATTCTTCCCCCACCCTCCAGTAACCCTCAGTTTGTTTCATGAGATTAAGAGTCTCTTATGGTTTGTCTCCTTCCCGGTCCCATCTTGTTTCATTTTTTTTCCCTCCCTACTCCCATGACCGCCCCCCCCAACCCTGCCCCTCAAGTTCCTCATATCAGAGAGATCATATGATAATTGTCTTTCTCTGATTAACTTATTTCACTTAGCATAATACCCTCTAGTTTTATCTACGTCATTGCAAATGGCAAGATTTTGTATCTTTTGATGGCTGCATAGTATTCCATTCTATATATGTACCACATCTTCTTTATCCATTCATCTGTTGATGGACATCTAGGTTCTTTCCATAGTTTGGCTATTGTGGACATTGCTGCTATAAACATTCAGGTGCATGTGCCCGTGAGGATCACTACCTTTGTATCTTTAGGGTAAATACGCAGTAGTGCGATTGCTGGGTCATAGGGTAGCTCTATTTTCAACTTTTTGAGGCATTTCCGTACTGTTTTCCAGAGTGGCTGCCCCAGCTTGGATTCCCACCAACAGTGTAGAAGGGTTCCCCTTTCTCCACATTCTTGTCAACATCTGTGGTTTCCTGACTTGTTGATTTTAGCCATTCTGACTGGTGTGAGGTGGTATCTCGCTGTGGTTTTGATTTGTATTTCTCTGATGCCGAGTGATGTTGAGCACTTTCTCATGTGTCTGTTGGCCATTTGGATGTCTTCTTTGGAGAAATGTCTGTTCATGTCTTCTGCCCATTTCTTGACTGGGTTATTTGTTTTATGGGTGTTGAGTTTGAGAAGCTCTTTATAGATTTTGGATACTAGCCCTTTATCTGCTATGTCATTTGCAAATATATTTTCCCATTCTGTTGGTTGTCTTTTGGTTTTGTTGACTATTTCCTTTGCTGTGCAAAAGCTTTTAATCTTGATGAAGTCCCAATAGTTCATTTTTGCCCTTGCTTCCCTTGCCTTTGGTGAGGTTCCTAGGAAGAAGTTGCTGCGGTTGAGGTCGAAGAGGTTGCTGCCTGTGTTCTCCTCGAGGATTTTGATGGATTCCTTTCTCACATTGAGGTCTTTTATCCCATTTGAGTCTATTTTTGTGTGTGGTATAAGGAAATGATCCAGTTCCATTTTTCTGCATGTGGCTGACCAGTTTTCCCAACACCATTTGTTGAAGAGACTGTCTTTTTCCCACTGGACATTCTTTCCTGCTTTGTCGAAGATTAGTTGACCATAGAGTTGAGGGTCAATTTCTGAGCTCTCTATTCTATTCCATTGATCTACATGTCTGTTTTTGTGCCAGTACCATACTGTCTTGATGATGACAGCTTTGTAATAGAGCTTGAAATCTGGAATTGTGATGCCGCCAACTTGCAGTTTTCTTTTCAACATTACTTTGGCTATTTGGGGTCTTTTCTGGTTCCATATAAATTTTAGGATTTTTTGTTCCATTTCTTTGAAATAAATTGCTGGTATTTTGATGGGGATTGCATTAAATGTGTAGATTGCTCTAGGTAGCATAGACATTTTCACAATATTTATTCTACCCATCCATGAGCATGGAATGTTTTTCCACTTCTTTGTGTCTTCCTCAATTTCTTTCATGAGTACTTTATAGTTTTCTGAATACAGATTCTTTGCCTCTTTGGTTAGGTTTATTCCTAGGTATCTTATGGTTTTGGGTGCAGTTGTAAATGGGATCGACTACTTAATTTCTTTCTTCTGTTTTGTTGTTGGTATATAGAAATGCAACTTATTTCTGTGCATTGATTTTATATCCTGACACTTGACTGAATTCCTNCTTTGGAGTGGCGTCCTTTGGGTTTTCCACATAAAGTACATCATCTGCAAAGAGTGAGAGTTTGACTTCTTCCTTGACGATTTGGATGCCTTTTATTTCTTCTTTTTGTTGTCTGATTGCTGAGGCTAGGACTTCTAGTACTATGTTGAATAGCAGNCAGTGGTAGTGGACAGCCCTGGTGTGTTCCTGACCTTAGGGGAAAAGCTCTCAGTTTTCTCCATTGAGAATGATATTCGCTGTGGGTTTTTTGTAGATGGCTTTGATGATATTGAGGTATGTACCCTCTATGCCTACACTATGAAGAGTTTTGATTNCTGAAGAGCTTTGATTAAGAAAGTATGCTGTACTTTCTCAAATGCTTTTTCAGCATCTATTGAGAGGATCATATGGTTCTTGTTCTTTCTTTTATTAATGTCTTGTATCACATTGATTGATTTGCGAATGTTATACCAACCTTGCAGCCTGCGAATAAATCCCACTTGGTCATGGTGAATTCTTCGTTTAATGTGCTGTTGGATACTGTTGGTTAGTATTTTGTTGAGGATTTTTGCATCCGTGTTCATCAAGGATATTGGTCTGTAATTCTCGTTTTTGATGGGATCTTTGTCTGGTTTTGGGATCATGGTAATGCTGGCCTCATAAAATGAGTTTGGAAGTTTTCCTGCCAATTCTATTTTATGGAACAGTTTCAGGAGAATAGGTAAAATTCTTCCTTAAATATTTGGTAGAATTTCCCTGGGAAGCCTTCTGGTCCTGGGCTCTTGTTTGTTGGGAGATTTTTGATGACTGCTTCAATCTCCTTACTGGTTATGGGTCTATTCAAGTTTTCAATTTCTTCCTGGTTCAGTTTTGGTAGTTTTTATGTCTCTAGAAAAGCATCCATTTCTTCCAGATTTTCAAATTTGCTGGTGTATAGTTGCTCATAATATATTCTTATAATTGTTTGTATTTCTTTGGTGTTGGTTGTGATCGCTCCTCTTTCATTCAGGATTTTATTAATTTGAGTCCTTTCTCTTTTCTTTTTGATA
The DNA here is from genome assembly GCA_002007465.1 of Ailurus styani. Lineage (NCBI taxonomy): Eukaryota > Metazoa > Chordata > Mammalia > Carnivora > Ailuridae > Ailurus > Ailurus styani. The sequence continues at coordinate 6,043,399 of LNAC01000019.1, forward strand.
AGTCTGGCCAGGGTTTATCAATCTTATTAATTGTTTCCAAAGAACCAGCTCNTCAGCTCCTAGTTTTGTTGATTTGTTCTACTGTTTTTTGGTTTCTATTTCATTGATTTCTGCTCTCATCTTTATTATTTCTCTTCTTCTGCTGGGTGTAGCCTTTCTTTGCTGTTCTTTCTCTAGCTTTTGTAGGTGTAGAGTTAGGTTGTGTACTTGAGACCTTTCTTGTTTCTTGAGAAAGGCTTGTATTGCTATATACTTTCCTCTTAGGACTGCTTTTGCTGTGTCCCAAAGATTTTAAATGGTCGTGTTTTCATTTTCATTTGTTTCCATGAATTTTTTAAATTCTTCTTTAATTTCCTGGTTGACCCATTCATTCTTGAGTAGGGTGTTCTNAATTTCCTGGTTGACCCATTCATTCTTTAGTATGATATTCTTTAGTCTCCATCTATTTGAGTTCTTTACAACTTTCCTCTTGTGATTGAGTTCTAGTTGCAGAGCATTATGGTCTGAAAATGTGCAGGGAATGGTTCCAAACTTTAGTACTGGTTGAGATCTGATTTGTTGACCCAGAATGTGGTCTATTCTGGAGAATGTTCCATGTGCACTAGAGAAGAATATGTATTCTGTTGTTTTGGGATGGAATGTTCTGAATATATCTGTGATGTCCAACTGGTCCAGGGTGTCATTTAAAGCCTTTATTTCCTTGTTGATCTTTTGCTTTGANGCTTTATTTCCTTGTTGATATTTTGTTTAGGTGATCCGTCCATTTCAGTAAGGGGGTATTAAAGTCCCCTACTATTATTGTATTATTGTCACTGTGTTTCTTTGATTTTGTTATTAATTGGTTTATATAATTGGCTGCTCCCATGTTAGGGGCATAGATATTTATGATTGTTAGATCTTCTTGTTGGACAGATCCTTTTAGTATGATATAGTGTCCTTCNATGATATAGTGTGCTTCCTCATCTCTTATTATAGTCTTTGGCTTAAAATCTAATTTATCTGATAAAAGGAATGCCACTCCAGCTTTCTTTTGATGTCCATTGGCATGGTAAATTATTTTCCACCACCTCACTTTAAATCTGGGGTGTCTTTGGGTCTAAAATGAGTTTCTTATAGACAGCATATCGATGGGTCTTGTTTTTTTATCCATTCTGATACCCTGTGTCTTTTAGTTGGGGCATTTAGCCAATTTACATTCAGTGTAACTATTGAGAAACATGAATTTAGTGCCATTGTATTGCCTGTAAGGTGACTGTTACTGTATATTGTGTCTCTTCCTTTCTGGTCTATGTTTCTTTTAGGTTCTCTTTGCTTAGAGGACCCCTTTCAATATTTCCTGTAGGGCTGGCTTGGTGTTTGCAAATTCCTTGAGTTTTTGTTTGTCCTGGAAGATTTTTATCTCTCCTTCTATTTTCAGTGAGAGCCNCATTTTTCTCGTTTAGTGCTCTGAATATATCATGCTAGTTCTTTCTGGCCTGCCAGATCTCTGTGGATAGGTCTGCTGTCAGTCTAATATTTCTACCATTGTATGTTATAGACCTCTTGTCCCGAGCTGCTTTCAGGATTTTCTCTTTGTCACTAAGACTTGTAAGTTTTACTATTAGATGACGGGGTGTGGACCTATTTTTATTGATTTTGAGTGGGGTTCTCTGTGCCTCCTGGATTTTGATGCTTGTTCCCTTCGCCAAATTAGGGAAATTCTGTACTACAATTTGCTCCATTATATCATCTGCCCCTCTCTCTCTTTCTTCTTCTTCTTCTTCTTCTTCTTCTTCTTCTTCTTCTTCTTCTTCTTCTTCTTCTTCTTCTGGGATCCCAATTATTCTAATATTGTTTTGTCTCATGGTATCACTCATCTCTCCAGTTCTCCCCTCATGGTCCAGTAGTTCTTTGTCTCTCTTTTCCTCAGCTTCTTTATTCTCTGTCATTTGGTCTTCTATATCACTAATTGTTTCTTCAGCCTCATTTATCCTAGCAGTAAGAGCCTCCGTTTTTTATTGCACCTCATTAATAGCTTTTTTAATTTCAACTTGGTTAGATTTTAGTTCTTTAATTTCTCCAGATAGTGTTTTTATTTCTCTAGAGAGGGATTCTCTATCATCTTCCATGCCTTTTTGAGCCCAGGTAGCACCCTGATAATCGTCATTGTAAACTCTAGTTCTGTCATATTACTGTCCGCATTGATTAGTTCCCTAGCCATTGTTACTGCCTCTTGTTCTTTTTTTTTGTGTGTGGTGATTTTTTTCTGCCTTGTCATTTTATCCCGATAAGAGTAGATGGATGAGAGAACAAAATATTAAAAGGTAGCATGGACCCCAGAAAAACATACACTATCCTAGTCAGAAGAGGCCCGAAACTGGGGGGAAAAGAAAGAAGAAAAAAAAGAAAAAAGAAAAAAGAAAAAAAACCAAAACCCTATATTTATATCTATTTCTGTTTCTATATCTATCTGTCTCTGACTCTATCTCTATATATATCTCTATATCTAATCTGTATCTATTAGACTGGTGAATTGAACAGACCCTCTATGTATACAAAAAAAATAAGGTTAAATACAATGAAGGGATAAAATATGACTATAACAATGAAAATTAAAAAAGATTTTAAAAAGGTATTGATAAGATATAATAGTTAAAAAAACTTCAAAATAGGAAAGAGGAAAAAATTTAAAAGAAAAGAATAAGAAAAATAAAATTCAAAGAATTTAACTTTGAACGACTAAAGGATCATGGGGAAAAAGCCATGAATTCTCTGTGTTGCTTTCCCCTAGCTCTGGAGTTCCACAATTCTCAGGGATCTGTGAACTTGGTCTTTGCTGGATGTTTTTGCTGATATTCTGGGGGAGGGGCCTGTTGCTGTGATTCTTAAGTGTCTTTGTCCAAGGCAGAATTGCACCGCCCTCACCAGGGGCCAGGATAAGTAATCAGCTCGGGTTCACTCTTCGGAGATTTTGTTCCCTGAATGCTTTCAGTACAGCATTGGAGCACAGGAATGAAAATGGCTGCCTCCTAATCCCCCACCCAGAGGAGCGGAGAGCTTGGGACCTCACTCTCAGTGTGTCCTCAGACAAAAGCAGTCAGTCCCTCTCGTCTCCCTAGTCTCTGGACCCATTCCGAGCTCACCCAGCCTATGACCCAGTGTTTCTATCTCTGGTGCACGGCCCCGTTTAGAGTCTCCAAACCCAGCAGATTCCTGCAGTGTGCTCCCGTGCTGTTCCTCCCAAAGGAGGAAGGAGGGGGTCTCTCTGGGTCTGCCACTTGTGGGGTTCCCACTCAAAGAGCAGTGGCCCGACTGTGCTTTGGATCATGGCCCAAGGTAACACTGAGTTGAGAGACACCTTCTCAGCTTGGCTCCGTGTCTCTAGTCAGCTTCTCTCTGATACCTGGGAGCTCTGTTGCTCTCAGACACCCTTGGTCTTATTTTGTCCCTGTGGGTCCTGAGACCACACTGTCCCCACAAGGGCTTCACTCCCCCCTGCTTAGCCTCTGGGGCGATGTCCCTCAGTGGAGCAGACTTCTAAAAGTTCCAATTTTGTGCTCCATTGCTCTCTCACTTGCCAGGAGCTGGCCCCTCCCCCAGGGGTCTATCTTCCCATTACTTCAGATTCACTTCTCCGCACGTCCTACCTTCCAGAAAGTGGTGGATTTTCTTTTCCTATAATTGCTGCTCTTCTTTTTTCTCTTTGATCTCTGGTTGAATTTGTAGGTGTGCAGAATGGTTTGATAACTATCTGGGTGAATTTCTGGGACCTGATGATAATCGGTCTCCTACTCCTCTGCCATCTTGCTCCTCCTCCCAACTTCAATTTTAGATGTGATTCCTTGAACTTTACCTTATGTGGCTGGCTTCCATTCTTCTGGCTCTGAAAAATGTTTATTTTCTTAAGAAGTCTTACAAGAAACCTCAACTTAGATATCTATAGGCTTATGGTGATTGTGTTTTAGTCTTACATATTATGAGGCAGGCCCCCAAATAGGAATAAAATAGAATTGCACATCCTAAAAGTGTTAAATTTTTTAAAATATTTCTTTTTTCTTTTTGAAAAGCAGAGGTGTCTTATTTAGTTTGGACTGCCAAACCAAAACAGAGTACCATAGATGGGATGGCTTATAAACCATAGTAATGTATTTCCACAGTTTTGGAGGTTGGAAGTCTGAAATCAGGATGTCAGTGTGGTTGGGTTCCAGTGAGGGCCCTCTTCCCTATTGTAGATGGGCGACTTTACATTGCATCTTCACACAGTAGAAAAAGAGTGAGCTAGCCTACTGGCATCTTCTTATAAGGCATCTTCTTATAAGGGCACTAATCCCATTCATGGGCCCTCCATCCTCATGACCTAATCACCTCCCTAAGGGCCACCTCCAAATACCATCCCTTTGAGGGCTAGATTTCAACAAATGAATTTTGGAGGAATATAAACATTCAGTCCATAACAAAATATATGTAGGGTCTTATATGCTTTAGGGAGACTAAAATAAATAATTTTCCAAAGTACAAGGAGAATAGAGAATATGCAGAGTACAGCAACACCTAGGTCAGGAATGAGACATCCCAAGCTTCTAAACAACTCTCTCTTTTGGAAAGTGCACCTAATCCTCCAGGCCTCAGCAACTCTTCCCTATCAGAGTGATTTTGCTTAGTGATTTAAAAAGTCGAAGTAAAAAAAAATTAAAAATTAAAAAAATTAGAAATCAGAGTCAAATATGGAATATGTGATGAGCCCATAATATCTGTCACATCATTACTTTTTATCACTGGTTCATATGTTCCAGTTGACTTCCAGGGACTACTCTTTCTTCTCAGGTCCACATACATGGCAAAAGCCATGTGCTAAGACAGGAACCTTACTGGATGGGGCAGAATAGAGGATCACAGGGTCATAGGGTTAGAAATGTCTGGAGGAGGCCTTTAAAGAATGTGAACTTAAAAAGCCCTGCTTCTTGAGAATTTCCATTGAATTGAGGTGAAAGAGATAGAGAGAGAGAGGATGGAAGATATGTATTGGGAGATGTTTCATTACTTCCAAGGGAATTATATCTTATCTTCATAATTAAGCCCACTTTCTATTGCACTGTCTTCCCTAACTCTCAATACCTGAGGGTCATTTTCATTATTAGGCTTATTTTTTTACTCTGTTAGCACTCACTACTTTGGCTCTTTTTAAAAAGGGCAACAACAGCAACTTCTACTTTTGCCTTTTTATTTACTAATGCTACTCCTATATCTAATGTTTAACAGTCAATGGATGAAACTACTGTACCAAGTTCTGATTATATAGCATATATTGACCATTTTTGGTCATATTGCTTTTTGATATTTCTCAACATCATGTTAGTTTTACAGTTGTAGTCCAAATATGGCAAGGGTCTACAGAGTCTCGAGGTCTTTCTATAAAATTTATACTTAGTTTTTGCATACCGTATTTATTCCTTACTTTTCTATTTTAAAAATTGTTCCTTATTAAGTTCTGTCCTCTGATATTTCACATTTTATCTCCCTGATTTTAGACTCCTTGTTTCACATTAAATTATCTAAAAGATAATAGTATAAGTCATAACCCTTCCCTTAGAAACTTCTGAAACTTCCAACTACATATAAGGATAATGGTTTAAATTCTTTAACTCGCCATCCATGTTCATCATCTGACCTACTAGGTACTCCTCATTAATTATGTCCCCTGAAGGAACACCCTGAATCAGGCCATGTGCCTAGGGCCCTTGAAATGGATCCCTCAGCCTTTCCCCTGTGTGTATTCCACTGTCTTCACCAGCTGTCAGACCTTTTGTCATTGCTTTCTGGTGATCTATAACCCACCCCCACTTTGGTCTAGCTTACATACCACCTTCGTGGTGAGATCTCTCCTGGCTCCCTCAGGAGCTTCATCCTACTCTGTCATCTAGTGTATGTGACTCCTGCCTTGCCTACCTCTACATCTGCCCTAAAGAGCCATACCCATTTGGCAAGATCATAAAATGGTGCAGAACAGGATTTTTGTTTCTTTGCACTATTTTCCTATTGAGTTTCATCCTTCTTTAAAAATAAGACTCCTATTTTGTCAAGGTCATTTTAAAATGAGTTTCATTTTTGCCAGGTGGTACAATTATGAGTGACTAATTTGCTTCTCTGTATACTTTTGTATTTTCCAAATATTCTTTACTAAAAATATATTGTAGCTATTATTTCTGGTAGTAGTTACAAGTCCTTGCTATGAGGTAATAGCCATATGGAATATTACCATATAAAGTATAGTATTATAGGTATTATTATTTCCATTTTACATGTTAGGTGATTTATTCAAACCTTAACCCAACTCTGTATGACTTGAAAGCTGAAGCTCTCAACCACTATAGTCCTCATTTTATTAGGAAAATAAAAGAGCTTTAATCAGTTATTTACATTTTTGAGAGTATAGTAATCCTCTTAATTTAATGTCAACTACAGTATTATGTATTTGCCATTCCTTTATTTAGAGTTCATAGCAGATTGTATTTGGGACACACTGATATGTATGTGTCTCATCCCACTTGTTTTTTTCTTTAATGAGACTAACATGTCTGCCATTGAAGATGCAGCCCGTTGCCCTTGAATCTATAAGTAGGGGTCTGACTATTCCAGCTCATAGACTATAATGAAAATGATACACTATGGCATCTGAAGCTGAGTCATAAAAAGCATATAGTTTCTGCCTGGTGCCACCCTCCACTCCCTCCCTCCCCCTTTGTCTCTCCCCTCCCCCAGTACCCAGTGACAATGCTGGGAGATGGATATACACTAATAATTAAGAGGAAGAGAATTCAATCTGGGAATAGAGCAGAATAGACAAGATTTTAAGAGAGAAGTAAATTGTTTAATTCCATGTAAAGACATTTATTTTGAGGAAACCAAGGAGAAGAAAATTTTTTAAAAAGCAGGAATGAGAAAAAAATTGGAGCAAGAAAGAGATAAGACATGTGTATTTAGGTAGCTCCCAAATAAACTTTGGTTTTAACATTGTGGCAAACAATAAGTGAGAGTTAATGGTGGGCATAAGTGCTAAGAAGAAAGATGCATTGTTCCCGAAATGTGTCATTTTAAAAATAAAGTTATTCTATAAACTTGACAAATGTTAGTTTCCTTAATCATTCCCCCTTCATTGAGCAGTTGAGTTATTTCTGAACACTTTCAGTTATAATTATGTTGCCCACATGATTTATAGCCTGTGAGGTGGTTTCTTTTTTGTATTTTTCAATCTGTACACTATTAGTTCTTTTGCTTTCTCATTTATCTGGAGGAATCTTTAATAGAAGGAGGGATATCATTAAATTTTTTATTTCTCCTTGAGGCACTTTTGGCAAGTTGAGTTGTTCAAGGAATATGTGTGTTTCATCTAAGTTGTTGAGTTAATAGCCATAAAATTGTTCATAATATTTCCTTTTTTCCTTTGTAGAATCTTTAGCAATGTTTATTTCATTACTTATTTTCTTTTTTTAAAGATTTTATTTATTTATTTATTGAAAGAGAGAGCGAGAGAGAGAGAGAGAGAGAGAGAGAGAGAGAGAGAGGGCACAAGCAGGGAAAGAGGGAGAAGCAGGCTCCCCACTGAGCAGGGAGCCCAATGTGGGCCTTGATCTCAAGACCCTGAGATCATGACCTGAGCCTAAAGCAGACATTTAACTGACAGCCACTCAGGCGCCCCTCATTACTGATTTTCTTAATTTGTGTTTCCCCTTTTACCTCCCTGACTGATTTGCTAAGGGTTTATCATTTTTATTAAACTTTTCAAAGAACCATTTTGTGTTTTTAAAAATTTTCTCTATCATTTGTCTATTTAGTGTTTCTTTGGTTTCTATTGTGATTTTTTAAAATTATTTTTAAAATTCAAGTATAATTAACATATAATGTTATATTAGTTTCTGGTGTATACATACCGATTATAAGTATCAGTATAATGATTGTATATATCAATATAATGATTCAACAATTACATGTATTAGTGAGCATCATGTTAAGTGTACTCTTAATTCCCTTCACCTGTTTCATCCATCCTTCCTTCCTCCTCCCCGCTGGCAATCACCAGCTTGTTCTCTGTAGTTAAGCGTCTCTTTTGTTCTTTGTTTTCATTTTTTTCCCCCTTAAATTCTAAATATGAGTGAAATCATACAGTATTTGTCTTTCTCTGACTGACTTACTTCACTTACTATTATACTCTCTAGATCCACCTACGTTGTTGGAAATGGCCAGATTTTATTCTTTTTTATGACTGAGTAATATTCAATTATTATCATACCTTCTTTATTCATCCATCAGGGGACATTTCGATTGCTTCCATATCTTGGATATTGTAAATAATACTGCAATAAACATTTATATATCTTTGCTTTTCTGTACATATATCTTTTTAAATTAGTGGTTTTTTTAATTTGGGTAAATACCCAGTATTAAAATTACAAGATCATATGATAATTCTATTTTAAAATTTTTAAGGAAACTCCATACTGTTTTCCAGTGTCTACACCAAGTTTGCATACACCAACAATGCATGTCCTCCACATCATCACCAACACCTGTTGTTTCTTGTGTTTTTGACTTTAGCCATTCTGACAGGTGTGAAGTTATACCTCATTGTGATTTTGATTTGCATTTTCCTTATGATGAGTGATGTTGAGCATCTTTTCATGTGTCTGTTGGTCATCTGTATGTTTTCTTTGGAAAACTGTTAATGAATGTCTTCTACCCATTTTTATTTGGATTATTTATTTTTTGGTGTTGACTTATATAAGTTCTTTATATATTTTAGATATTAATCCCTTATCATATACATCATTTGCAAATATCTTCTTCCATCTGTGGGTTATCTTTTTGTTTTCTTGATGGTTTCCTTTGCTGTGCAAAAGGTTTTTATTAAACTATAAAACATTGATCAAAGGAATTAAAGATGACAAACAAATGGGAAGATATTCCATCCTCATGGTTTTGGACAATAAATGTTGTTAAAATGCCCATACTATGCAAAGCAATCTATACATTTAATGTAATTCCTATCAAAATACCAATAACATTTTTCACAGAACTAGAACAAATAATCCTAAAATTTGTATGGAACCACAAAAGACCCCAACTAGCCAAAGTAATCTTAAAAGAACAGAAGTGGAGCTATCACAATACTGGATATCAAGATACACTACAAAGCTGTAGTAATCAAAACAGTTTGACACTGGCACAAAAATAGACACATCGATCAATAGAACAGACTAGAGAGCCTGGAAATAAACCCATGATTATATGGTTAAAGGAGGCAAGAATATACAATGGGAAAAAGATAATCTGTTCATCAAACATGTTGGGAATAATGGACTTTCTTACACCATACACAAAAATGAACTCAGTGTGGATTAAAGACCTTGGGGTGACTGGGTGGCTCACGCGGTTAAGTGTCTGACTCTTGATTTTGGTTCAGGTCATGATCTCAGGGTCATGATCTCAGAGAGATTCTCTCTCTCCCTGTCCCTCTGACCCTCCCCACTGCTAATGTGTGACCTGAAACCACAAAATTTCTAGAAGAAAACATAGACAGTGATCTCTTATACATCAGCAGTAGAAACATTTTTCTAGACATGTCTCCTTTCGCAAGGGAAACAAAAGCAAACCTAAACTATTAGGACTACATTAAAATAAAAAAAAAGTTTCTGTTGTGATTTTAATATTTATTTCCTTTTTCTTACTTTAATTTTATCTTCCTTTTTCTGGTTCTTAAGTCAGAAAACTTCTATCTTGTTTTCTGATATGGCCACTTAAAGCTAAATATCTTTTTATATTTGGTACTTTAGTTATGTCCCATATGTATTGCTGTATTGTATTCTTGTCATATTGTTTGAAACACTTTCTAATTTTGTTACTTTTCTTTCCTTTAACTCATGGGTTTCTTAGAAGTAGATTATTTAGCCTCCAATTATTTCTTTTTCTATTGTTGTAGGTTTTTAATTTCAGTTTGGAAAAAGAACATATTCTTGTGAGATTTCGCTCTTTTAAAGTATATTGAGGTTTGTTTTATGGATAATACAGTTTCAATTATGATGAATACTACATGTGTTCTTAAAAAGAATGTATGCAGTGCAGTTGCTGGATATAGTATTTTATAATTATCAATTAGGTCAAGATTGTAGGGTGGTAATATTAAGATTACTTTTTCTTTATTGACATTTTTGTTTTCTTATACCAATTACTGAAAGGGGGCATTAAAGATCAATTACGATCATGGATTTTCTTGCTTTCCCCTCTAGTTTGATCAGTTTTTGCTTCATGAACTTTCAATTCTATTATTAGTTGCATATATATATTTAAGATTATTATCTCTTCCTGATGAATTGAACTTTTTATCATTATGAAATATCTATCTTTACTCTTCGAATATATTAAATTTTGAAGTATACTTTGATTTCATAGTAATATAGGCAGACCAGCTTTCTTGTGTTTCCTGTTTACAGTTTATATCTTTTCCCATCCTTTTCCTTTCAACTATTTGTCTATTTAAATTTAAAATTTAAAATGAGTCTTTTGTATCGTAGGGTAGCTCTCCTTTTAACTTTTTGAGGAACCTCCATATTCCATACTGTTTTCCAGGGTGGAATTTAAGAAACAAAACAGATGAACATAGAGGGGAAAAAAGAAAGAGGCAAACCAGAAAACAAAACAGAATCTTAACTAGGGAGAACAAACAGGGCTACTGGAGGGGAGGTGGGTGGGGGATGGGTTAAATTGGTAATGGGGATAAGGAGGGCATTTGTGATGAACACTGGGCATTGTATATAAGTGATGAATCACTAGATTCTGTACCTGAAACTAATGTTACGCTGTATGTTAAAAAACTGAAATTTAAATAAAAACTTGAAAAAAGAAAAAAATAAATAAAAGATAAAAATAAATAAGAGTCTTTTGTTGCTAGCATATGGTTGGATCTTGCTTTTTAGTTCAGTCTTATAAAATCTGCTATACAATTGGAGTATTTAGTTCAAGGGTAGGCAAATTTTTTCTGTCAAGAGACAGATAGTAAATATTTAAGCGTCATGAGTCATATGGTCTCCATCACATCTACTGAATCATGCACTGTACCACAAAAACAGCTACAGACAATATGTAAATGAATGAGGCTATTTTTCAATAAATATTTACAAAATAAATGGGCAAAATTTGATCTGCAAGTCATTGTTTCTCAACCCCTTGTTTAGTCTGTTTGCTTTTCTTTCTCTGTTTACATTTTATATAATTATGAAATTTGTTGCATTTAAGTTTATCTTCATTTATTTCTTTTCCATTTTTCTTACTTTTTTTTGTTTTTTATTGCTCTTTTCCTGAGTACTTTGGGCTAATTAAATATATTTTAATACTGTTTTATTTATTTTCTTGGCTTCTTAGCTCTTTTTTAAAAAATTGATATAGTATTTGCTGTAGGATTAACTTATTTATCTAACTTATTAAACTTATTTTATTAAGTTAGTAATATCCCTAACTTATTAAACTCTATTTGGAGTCAATATTCTGTTTAACACATGACACTTCCACTTTATTCACATTTGATGCTTCTTACTTCTTACTTTCTAATTCCCATTTCCAAAGTGTTATGCCTACTCAATAGAATTTTATTAACTTACACCTTATATATTGTGCTGTTATTCACAAATTCTCTACTTTTTTAATATATTATAAACTCTACCTTATAATTTTGTTATTATTGCTTTTTAATAAGTAGTTATCTTTTAAAGAAATAAGGAGAATAATATAATCTCCTTATTACTCACAATTTACGTTTCCAGGGTTCATCTTTCTTTCCTGTAGATTTACTTTTTCATATGCAATAATTTCCCTTCTTTTTTTTTAACATTTCTTATAGTTTATGTTTGTTGTGTAATTATTCTTCGCTTTGTTTATAATTAAATGTTTTTACCTTATTTTTGAAGTATATATGTCTTTATATATATGTGTATATCAATTTATATATATATTATATATATATAATATATATATAACATATATATATATATATACACATACATACACACTCATTTATTGATGGAAACGGGCTATTTCCATATCTTGGCTATTGTAAATAATGCTGCAGTAAACATAGGGATGCACATGTCTTTTCAAATTAGTGTTTTCATTTTCTTTGGGTAAATACCCTGTAATGGAATTACTGGATTGTGTGGTATTTCTACTTTTAATCTTTTGAGGAATCTTCATACTGTTTTCTACAGTGGTTGCTTCATTTTACATTCCTACCAACAGTGCTTGAGGGTTGCTTTTTCTCCACATTCTCTCCAATACTTGTTGTTTTTTGTCTTTTTTATTCTAGCCATTCTGACAGGTGTAAGGTGATATCTTATTGTGCGGTTTTTTTAAAGATTTTATTTATTTGACAGAGAGAGAGAAGGAGAAAGAGGGAGAGAGATTGAGAGTACAAGCAGGGGAGTGGCAGGAAGAGGGAAAGGGAGAAGCAGGCTTCTTATGGATCAGAGAACCTGACAAGAGGCTCAATCCCAGGACTCTAGGATCATGACCTGAACCTAAGGCAAATGCTTAACCTACTGAGCCATCCAAGGATCCCCCTTATTGTGGTTTTGACTTGCACTTTCCTGATGATTAGTGACATTGAGTATCTTTTCATGTGTCCATTGGTTATTTGTATGTCTCCTTTGGAAAAATGTCTATTCAGGTCCTTTGCCCAATTTTTTTTTAATAAAGATTTTATTTTTAGGGAACCTCTACACCTAACATGGGGCTTGAATTTACAATCCCAAGATTAAGAGTCACATGCTCTACAAACTGAACCAGCAGAATTTCCCTGTTTTTTAATCAAATTACTCACTTTTTTATTGTTGAATTGTATAAATTCTTTATATATTTTGGATATTAACTCCTTATTGGATATATCATTTACAAATATCTTCTCCAATTCAGTAGGTTGTCTTCTCATTTTGTTGATGGCTTCTTTTGCCATTCTGAAGTATATTTTTATGAGATACAAAATTCTTAAATAACAATATAGTTGGCCCTTGAACAGCACAGGGGTTAGGGGCACCAACTCCCTACGCAGTTGCAAACATGTGTGTAACTTATGAATCCCTGAAACTTAACTACTGGTAGCCTACTGTTGACCAGAAGTCTTATAACGTAAATGATAGATTAACATGTATCTTGTATGTTACATTATATAAGCTAGAGCAAATAAAATATTATTAAGAAAATCATAAGGAAGAGAAAATACATTTATAATACTCTAGTGTATTTACTGAAAAAGATATGTGTATAAGTGGACCCAAACAGTTTCAAACTGTAATGTTGAAGGGTCAACTGTATTTCTTTTCCTTTCACATATTAAAGATTTCCATTTTTGTCTGGAGTACTTTGTTCAGGTGAGAGGTCAGCACTAATTTTTGTTGGCTGTAGTATGTGTAAAAATGTTCATATGTAAAAACGTGCCTTTTTCTCTGACCGTTTTGTTTTTTGTTTTTAGCAGATTGGCCAAAGATTTACTTTGGTGTAGTTTTCTTTGATTTTATCTTTTTGGGGATTTCCTCTAATTTTTGACTTTGTGGGATGCCTGGGTGGCTCAGTCGGTTAAATGTCTGCCTTCAGCTCATATCATGATCTCAGGGCCCTGGGATCTAGTCCCACATCAGGCTCCCTGTTCAGTGGGGAGCCTGTTTCTCCCTCTGTCTGCCTCTCCCCCTGCCTGTGCTCTCTCTCTCTCTCTCTCTCTGACAAATAAATAAATAAGACCTTAAAAATTTTTTTTCGACTCTGTAAAGTTCATTTCTTATGCCATCACTGAGCATATTTTAGTCCTATTTCTTTAAATACTTTTATGTCCTGTTATCTTTTCTTTTTGAGATTCCTGGCATATATATTTTCAATTATTTGATATTGTTTTACAGGTCTCTATAACTTTGTTCATTTTTCTTCAGACATTTGTTTCTCTGATCCTCTGATTGTGTAATTACTTTTTTTAAAAGACTTTATTTATTTTGAGAGAGAGAGTACACAAGAGTGGGGGGAGGGGCAGAAAGAGAGAAGATCCCAAGCAGATTCCATGCTGAGTGTGGAGTCCACCATAGGACTTGATCTCATGACCCTGAGATCAGGACCTGGATTGAGATCAAGAGTCAGACCCTCAACTGACTGAGCCACCCAGGTGCCCCAGATTGTGTAATTACTTTGATATTTTTTTTCAACTTCACTAACTCTTTTTTTTCCCATCTCCAACTTGCTATTAAGCCCATATAGTACATTTTAAATTTTATTATTCCTCTTAGTTGTAGGATTTCTTTTTTTATTTCTTTCTTTTTAGATTTTATTTCATTATTTATTTGACAGAAGGAGAGAGCACAAGCAGGGGGAGCAGCAGGCAGAGGGAGAGGGAGAAGCAGGCTTCCCACTGAACAAGGAGCCGGATGTGGGGCTCCATCCCAGGACCCTGGGATCATGACGTGAGCTGAAGGCAGACACTTAATGACTGAGCCACCTAGGCATCCCAGTTGTAGAATGTCTATTTGCCTTTTAAAGCTGCTTTCATTTCTCTTCTGAGATCCAGTATCTGTTCTCTCAATAAGACCATATTTTTCTTTAATTCTCTGAACACATTTTCCATTGATTCTTTATTTTTAATGGCCTTTTTAAAGTCATTATCTGCTAAATACAAGACCTGTGTCATCTCCATTTATTTTGATACATTTTTTTCTACTAATGTCCTATTTTCCTTTATTTTTGTACATCTAGTAGTTAATGTATACTTACATTGTAAAAAAGCTACCATATTAGGAGGTATTGAAGGACTGTCTTAACTCTGGTTGGCATGGACTCCAACAACCACCAGCACTGCTTGATCTCTAATATCTCTGTTTCATTCTTAACAACTCTCTAAAAAGCATCATATATTCTTGCCGTGCATATGTACAGCCCAGTCATTGCCCAAGAACTTATAAGGAATACTACTCAGACACCTGAGACCTTGCTTCTACACAGCTCCCTCCTTTCTGACTCCTTCTGTGCATATTCTATGTACTTCAGCTTCTTTGAAGTCTAATCTCTGCTTTCTAAGCACAGCAGGACCATATGTTGGACTGGAACTCAGCTCACTTTACTGAGGTTGGAAAATTGTTTTTATAGAGAGAGGTGGGGAAATGGTGGAGCTTTCCTTTCACTCATAAAGAATAGTTTTAGACTGCTTGTTGTATAATGCCCCCAAAGATTTGCCATATATATTTTTTTACTTATATTTTTGTCTAACTGTTGATTGATTATAGTGAGTGGACTAATCCAGGACTAGTTACTCCATTGTAGCCAGAAGCAGAACTTCCTGAAGACTTCTTTCTGATTGAGGTTTACTATTCTTTTCTGATTTGAAGTTAATATAGTTGATATCTATTTTTTTAGAGATTGACCTTATAATGTTTGTTTGCATACTTAAAATCTTTTTTTTTTAAGATTTACTTATTTGACAAGAGAGAGATCATAAGTAGGCTGAGAGGCAGGCAGAGAGGAGGAAGCAGGCTTCCTGCTGAGCAGAGAGCCTGATGGGATGCAGGGCTCCATCCCAGGACCCTGAGATCATGACCTGAGCCAAAGGCAGAGGCTTTAACCCACTGAACCACCCAGGCACCCAGCATACTTAAAATCTTAAGTTATTAATCTCTATTATCTCCTCCTCAACAATGCAAGGCATCACAACTTAAATTCATTCACATTCCTCCTTTTTTTGTAAAATAACTTATTTGTTGTTACCTAATTTAATGTTATTGTTAACATTATTTTAAATACAGTTTTGTTGATTAAATCTAACTACATGGTCATTAATTACTCATTTTTCTTATTTCTCATCCCTCTTGTGTTTCAGACTTCCCATCTGGGATTATTTCCTTTCTGTCCCAAATTCTTTCTTTAAAATTTTTTTTTGGTATGGGTCTATTGGTGATTAACTCTGTCTTGATATATCTGAATAGGTATTTATTTTACCTATAGTTCAAACTGCAGTTTGGGGTAGAGTCTTAAAATTTTCTCATTGCTTAAAATATACAGTTTTCTGGTATATATTTTTGTTTTACTGCTGTTCTATTTGTCATTTGCTTGGTGCTAATTGCACTTCTTAGATTCAAACCCAAGATGTGGATTTTCAGTTTTGTTTGTTGGAATCAGAAAAAGGAAATTAAGGAAGTATTATAGAATGGGAAAAGCAGGTCATTAAAGACATGGATTTAGTGGAAGACCAGCCTGATTCTATAAGACAATCTGCATCCTGAGGGTACCACAGAAATGTTCCAATTAATGCTAGGGAATTGGCCTTGGTATCCATTCATCATTCTTTGGTAGTGGACTATCCCCAGAGGGAGCGTGGAAACTCCTAAAATATGAGGACAATTATTAAGAGATGGGTAGGTGTGGGTTCAGTGGCTGGTAGAGAGGATATGGACATGGCACCAGCAGTGTTTACTAAAGTAGTCAGTATTTTATATCTGGCTGCTTTTCAGAACTCTTGTCTTTGGTATTCTACAGGTTTACTGTTGTCACTGGTATAAATTTCTTTTTATTTATCCTTCTTGGAGAACATTGTTTTCTGGATCTCAAGTTTCAGTTCTGGAAAACTTTTAGCCAATTATCTTTCTTGGTATTGTCTCTTCCAGGGGACAAAATTTAAGAACAGTAAATGTCCCCTTAAGATGTTGCCATAGCTGCCTCCCTCGCCTCACCCTAGGCCTGGGAGGTCTAACCTCTCCTCCATTCTCTTTTCTCTTTTTCAGGAAGTTTGATTGGTCACATGTTAGAACTTTGCTCTTTTTCCTCTGTCTTATGTATGTTTCATTACCTTTTCTTTCTTCGTTGTATTTGATGTAATTGCTCAATAAACCTTTCCGCTTATTAATTTTCTCTGAAGTTGTACCTTATTTTGTATTCAATGCACCTATAGAGAGTGTAATTTTATTTTTTTTTCTAGAAGTTACCTTTTGCCTTTAAAATTCCAATTGGCTTTAATATTCTATCATGTTTTTACTTTGCTCTTTTACATATTTAGAGATTTTTTGAAATACTCATTTTATGTTCTGTTCCTGACATTTGCAGAATCGGATGTCCTTGGCAGTCATATTTTGGTGTTTGTTGCTTCTTTGGACTCTCCTTTATGAAGGCCTCTTTTCTTTTAGGTTGTATAATTTTGGATTGTTTGCTCATTTTTGGCTTTCTAAACATTCTTGGGATTCTGAGAGGTCTGAGATAAAGTTATATTATTTTGGAATAGATTCAATTTGCTTCTTTAAGTTAGTTTCTCTCCTCGAAGTTTTTCAGGACTTATAATCAGTGTAAAACCAAGGCTAAATGCTATGGGGAAGAACTATGCTTAATGCATTTTTAAAAGAGTGATTTTCTTTTTTTCTACTCCAAGCTAGGGATGCCATAGATAAGTTTCTCCTTGTCACTTCCCTGTGGTAGAAGGCATTTTTTAAATTGTACATTCTCTTGGGCTTTTAGATGTTCTGGATTTCAGCTCCTTACTTTTTTTCAAACCTAAAGCCTTGTCCATTATTTCCTACCAGGCTAATAAATTGCAAACCCTTGAGATTTTAATATTAGTAAACAGCAGGAGGACTCCCGTGCTTTTGCATGTGGATGTTACTATTGTTTCAAACCTGCTTCATTCTGCCACTTTAAGGTCGTTCTATGTCTTATGAGCTCAGCTGTGCATTTTAAAGTATGTTTGTGGTATTTTATCAAGCATTCTAGATGTTCTGAAGGAGAGGGCTTTTTAGAATTCCTAGTGTCAATGTTAACAGAAGCAGAAATTCCCTGATTAGGCACCATATAGTTTTTAATTTCATCTCCTTTTTTTGTTTCTATAATACTTTGATAGTGGAATATGGAGGCATTCAACTATAATACTCTTTTATTAGATTGGTTTTTTTTGCATTTAAATATTGTTTAGGTTTTTTGTACATGGATACCTTCACCATTGCAAAAGATTTTTTCAGCTGTGTTAATTTTGATGTTTATATGCTTTGCCAAAGCTGTTGGTTTCTAGAAGGGGGTAGAAAGTAAGAGTTAATGTAGTGGAAATTTTTTTGATGTCCATTAATTTCTAAATTTTTGGACTAAGTTTTCCACTTATTCTACAGAATTTAGGCACAGAAACCACCTTCTAATAAAAGATGACTATCTGCCTAATCAAATTATCGTTCCTTATCCTACAGGATGGAATAAGTAGAAGATAGAATAGAAAGGCTTACTATAAAGCTGTGTAAAACTTCTGGCCTTGGGTCAAGCCAAAAATGTTATGAAAGTGGGAAAAGTGTTCATGTCTCTCTTAAAATACTATTTTAAATCTTGAGAGCAGTGATATATATAATAGAGTTTTCATAGTTATTAGAAGGAGCAAGAGGTCCATAAAACATGTCCATAGCATTTTTCAAATATAATGTTAGTTCAGTTACATTATGAATATTGAAAAGAAACATTATTTTTTCTTTCATTACTTTTAATTTAATGTACTAATGGCTTATTTAAGCCTCCTACATTGATACTAAAATTTCTCTATTATTGGTATCATTTCTAGATTCCTAATGGTCCTTTTTCTCTTCTGTTTTTGTAGGTGGTACCTTATTTTATTTCATTTTTAGTGGTGTACCTGTATGTCCTATTGGTAATTTGTTTTGACATTTCAGCCCACCTTTTCTTCAGTATACATTTCTAAAAGATAAGGATATTTATCTTATGTAACCACAATATGGTTATCACACCTGACACAATTGAAATAAATTCCTTTTTACTATCTAATACCCAGACTACATTCAAACATTCTTCATTTTTCTGTTGGCAAAATTGTAATGAATGATCTTCCTTGATTCTATATGCTCAAGTAAATTAATGTTCTTATCCCAGCTAGCTCATAAGTTGGAAATACATTCAAGAGTCAAAGCAAAGAGATAAGGTGATAAGGAAATTTAATAATTTTTTTGAAGATATGAGTATTGGTACTTTATTAAAACAGTAAAAAGTACTTAACAGTACAGAACTTTGTCTTCTATCTTAAGGTTGATTTTTTTTGCATAAATTTGCTGTTTTTTAAGCTTATTTTTATGGTTTTCAATATGGATGTTTCTCTTTGAGGGTTTTATTAGTTATTATGTTTGATTTTGGTTGTTGTTAATGGTGTTTGTTTTAGGCAGAGCAAAATCCTTAGCTTAGTAGTAATACTAAATTATCTTTCTGGAACCTTTCCGGGTCATCTTAAGTAAAAAGTTAGAAAACCCTAGGGCAACTTGTAAGTGAATACCTGAAAAATAAGAAAATTTGAGCAGAAATCACAAAGGATTTGAGATCAGCATTGTGCTATAATATAGCATAAAATCTCTCAGGATTTTGAGAAAACAGTAGCTACTCTAGTATTGATTTTTTAACTTAGGAACTCTCATGGACATTTACAAGGCTACACACCAGAACTAAAGCATGTCAGCTCTGCCTGTTTTCAATTGATGGCA
Organism: Ailurus styani; assembly: GCA_002007465.1. Taxonomy (NCBI): domain Eukaryota; kingdom Metazoa; phylum Chordata; class Mammalia; order Carnivora; family Ailuridae; genus Ailurus; species Ailurus styani. Next base: position 6,062,895 of record LNAC01000019.1, read on the forward strand.
TTTGTAGTTGTGGAAGATACAGTACCTTGCAAACAAAACAGCCTTTCAGACGGCCCTAGAAGAGAAGCTTCTGTTTTAAGTCCTCAGTAGTTAATTCAGTAAAATTCAGTAACACTACAGGCAGTAAAAGCGATAGAGATAGTGAAGTACTCAATGATAATTTTTAACAGACTAAAACACTTAGCGGTAAAATTGATAAGAATAAATTTTACAGAACTACAGAAATAAATTAGCTGAAGCAAGGATTAAAAAGACTTTAGAGGAATAGATCATCTAAAATGGGTCTCTTTTTTTTTTCTTTTTAAGATTTTATTTATTTGTTTATTTGAGAGAGAGACCAAGCATGAGCAGGGGAAGGGGCCAAGGGGAAGGGAAAGAAAGAAGCAGATTCCCCCGTGAGCAGAGCCCCAGGTAGGGCTTGATCCCAGGATGCTAGGATCATGACTTGTGCCAAAGTCAGACTTTTGATTGACTGAGCCACTCGGGTGCCCCTAAAGCAGCTTCCTTTTTTTCCCCCTAAAGATTTTATTTATTTATTTATTAGAGAGAGAGAGAACATGAGAGGGGGGAGGGTCAAAGGGAGAAGCAGCCTCCCCTCTGAGCAGGGACCCTGAAGTGGACTCAATCCTGGGGTCCCAGGATCATGACCCGAGCCAAAGGCAGTCGCTTAACAACTGAGCCACCCAGGCACCCCTAAAGCAGCTTTCTTAAACTTTAATATGCCTACTGATCACTTGAGTTTCTTGGTAGAATGAAAATTCTGACTCAGTTGGTCTAGTGTAGTGCCTGGAATTCTGTATTTCTAACCAGCTCTTGACTTGGTAACCACACTGTTTCTCAGTTTCTTCATCTGTAAAATGGAATAATAGTATACCCAGCTGTTAAAATTGTTACGAGGCTTGAATGTGTAAGACAACAACTCAGAACAATGTCTGGTCTATATTTGTCAGTGATAAATGTTTATTTTTACTATTACAATAATAATAAGGTACTTCTAAGGTAATTCAGACTAAAAAATTTAAAAAATAGTTTTCAAAGAGTAGAGCTTTTATTCTTTTTTGCTAAATTGCCTAGGGGAAAATATTTGGATTATTTTTTCACTAAATAACAGAGAGTGAAAAACTTATGATTTAAACATAAAATTATCAATAAAACTAGAGTGTATCATTGAGAGAAGAATGTTTCCATCAACTGAGTTAAAAGTCTGATTATTAAAAAAGTATAAGGGCAGAAATTAATTGTTCGTAGTATTTACTTTTTAGTGTGCTATAAATGTGGGATATGACTTTGTTGTTCTTATTGCTGCCTTTTTCTGGCATGTATTAAGCATACATTTCAAAATGCCTGTCCCTTGGTTATTACCTTTGTAGTTTTTCATTATTGATGCTCGATCTAGGTATAATTATAATTCAGAGAAGAAAAAGTTTTTTCTATCTTATTGCTTACGGACAGGGATAAATAGGTGTTTATTGTATTTTTGTTTTCTATTCATGTTTTCTTTCCAAAGCTTAAATGCAGAAACTTTTAAAAAACTACAATTACAAAAAAACCCCTACAATTACAAATGTAATAATTGTATCATAAAATAATAAGCAAAAGAAAATTAGAAAGGAATCAAATTGGTAGAAATTTTAGTATTTGCAAAAGGAAATAATTTAAAAGATCAGATATAACACTTAAAATCTGACTCTATATTTCCTGACTAATGTAGCCCAAATTAAAAAAAAAAATACCTCAAACATAAGTGCTGTTAAACATGGAAATGTGCTTTAAAATGGAATATACATATATTTTATGCTAGATTCCCTATTTCCTTTCATTGAACAGAGTCAAAAAGAATAAGTAATTTGAGGGGCGCCTGGGTGGCTCAGTTGGTTAAGCCTCTGCCTTCAGCTCAGGTCATGATCTCAGGGTGCTGGGATCGAGCCCTGCATCCAGCTTTCTGCTCAGCAGGGAGCCTGCTTCCCCTCTCTCTGCCTGCCTCTCTGCCTACTTGTGATCTCTCTCTCTCTCTCTCTCTCTCTCTCTCTCTCTCTCTCTGTCAAATAAATAAATAAAATCTTTAAAAAAAAGAATAAGTAATTTAAGGGGGAATGTATAGGTTGAAAATATGGAAAATGGCTTGTGTTCCAAGAAAAACCCTAATGTTCTCTCTCCAGGTGCTGTCCTGAATTTTCACACCTGTAGATGCCGAGAAAGAACACTTACAGTTTGAAATCCGCTCTTTAATTTTTCTGATTGTCTTTAAAATCAGGGACCACCTTTGAGATCTCTTTGTACCTTTTTTTTTTTCAAGTGGTATAGACAGATGGGTAGGGATTACAGGACCACTTAAAAAATGAACTTTTTTGGTATATAACATCCATATAGAAAAGTGAGCAAATCTTAACTGTACAGCTTGATAAAATTTTGCAAGTGAACACATGTGACTATCCAAAAGTCCCCTCAAGAAAAAGAGTAGTATCTGTACCTTAAAAGCACCCCCATGTCTTCTCCCAGTCACTACCCCACAAGAGGTTCCCTCCATATTTTATGTATATGTTATCATATGGTGTGTGCTTTTTTACATATGACTTCTTATCCTAATTATTGTTTGTGATATTCATCCACATTGTTCATGTAACTGTGGTTTGTTCATTCTCATTAATGTGTAGCATTTCATTGTATGAATAAATCTTAATTTCTTAATTAGTTCTGCTGTTGATGGAGATTTGAGTTGTTTCCAGTTATCTTACTATGAAGAGTGTTATTATGAACATTCTTGTACACAATTTTTGGCAACCATGGGTGCCTTGATAGTCGTTATAAACCTAGGAGTGGAACTTGGCCAGCCACAAGGTCTGCATATGTCCACCTTTAGTAGGTATTACCAAACAGTTCTCTAAACTTACACCAATTTCCACTCTGCCCTTCACAAGCAGGTTATGAATGGTACCATTGTTCCATATCCTTGCAACTCTTGATGTTATCTGTCCTTTTTATTTTGGCCACAGTGGTATCTCATTGTCATTTTAATTTGCATTTAATAAAGTTGAAGAAATTTTAATACGTTAGTTGAAAATTTGAATGCCTTTTGTGAAATCTCCATTTGTGTCTTTTGCCCATTTTTCTTTTGTGTTGTCTGCCTTGTTCTTGTTGATTTGTAGGAGTTTAAATATCCTGAATATGAGTCCTTATCTGATATATGTATTGCAAGTTTCTCCTTGTACTCTGTGACTTGCCATTTCATTCTCGACATGGCATCCCATGATAAACAGAAGTTCTTAATTTAAATATAGTTACATGTACTGTATTTTCCCTTTATAGCTACCACTTCTGTGCTCTTTAAGAAATTATTGTTGGGTGCCTGGGTGGCTCAGTGGGTTAAAGCCTCTGCCTTCAGCTCAGGTCATGATCTCAGGGTCCTGGGATCGAGCCTCACATCGGGGCTCTCTGCTCAGCAGGGAGCCTGCTTCCTCCACTCTCTCTCTCTCTGCCTCTCTGCCTACTTGTGATCTCTCTCTCTCTCTGTCAAATAAATAAATGAAATACTTTTTACGAAAGAAATTATTGTCTACACCAAAGGGAAAGATATTCGTTTCTGAAAGCTTTATTGTTTTGTTATCCATGTGTTAGTATACAACCCTCTGAAAGTAATTTTTTTTGTATGTGTAGGAGTTAATTTTCATGTTTTACCCCATATGGATATATAATTTGTTCAGGACCAGTTAGTGAAAGGATTACCCTTTACCAACTGCTCTATGTTGTCTAATTTACTTGTGTAATTAGTTGTCATAATTTGTGTGGTCTTTTTTTTTTTTTAAAGATTTTATTTATTTATTTCACAGAGGGAGAGAGATCACAAGGAGGCAGAGAGGCAGGCAGAGAGAGGGGGAAGCAGGCTCCCCGCTGAGCAGGGAGCCCGATGCGGGCCTCAATCCCAGGACCCTGAGATCATGACCTGAGCCGAAAGCAGAGGCTTTAACCCACTGAGCCACTCAGGTGCCCCTGTGTGGTCTTTTTTTGTTCATTTTGTTCCATGTATCTGTTTCTATACCAATTCCACACTGTGTTAATTATGAAAACTTTATAATAAGTTTGATATCTGGTCATTGAAGACCTCCAGCTTTGTTCTTCTTTAACATCAACTTGGATAATCTTGGCCCTTTACATTTCTATATAAATGTTAGCTTGTAAATTTAAAATGAAAGAACAAACTACTGGGACCTTTATTGTGATCATACTGACTACATGGGTCAGTGTGGGGAGAGTCAACATCCCATAATAATGAATCTTCCAATCAATGAGCATGATGTATCTCTTTCCATTAATTTTTCTGCTTTATTTTCTCTAAGTAATGTTTCTCTAAGTAATTTTTAGTTTAGAGGTCATAAAAAGCTTTTGCTAGATTTATTCCATGGTATTTTCGATTTTATTACTATTTTAAATGTAGACTTTTCATTTTTTTTCTAAGTAGGCTCCATGTCTGGCTCCACACCCAGCTCCACACCCAGCATGGAGCCCAATAATGGGCTTGAACTCATGACCCTGAGATCAAGAGGCAGATGCTTAACTGACTGAACCACTCAGGCAACCAGAATTTCTATGTTTTTGTTTGTTGTTATGTAGTAGCACAACTGATTTTTGTACAATGACGTTAAATCAGTAACCTTGATAAATTTACTAAATAAATGAGGCTAATAGTGTTTCTTTAGACTCATTATTCATTATTTTAATTTTAAATGTATTTCATTATTCATTAAAATTAATGGATTTAAAATTATTGATATTTTTATTTAAAATAAAATCTGAATTTTTATGTTTAAATTATTAACTGAATAATAGCATTAAATGATATTTATAATAAAAAGAACCTGGATAAAAATGTAGGATAATGTGTAGGCATTTCAGTAGGCATTAGAAAAATTGAAATTATTGCCTCTTTTCTGTCCTCATTTGCATAATACTCCTGAGAAGGTGAGTCTGCCACTCTGGTCTTTTGTTTCCTCATCTGTAAAAGAATAACACTGCACTAGATACATTTAAGTTCCTTTTACCAGGGGTAGATGACTCAGACAACATTTGGGTAAATGTTTGTGCTTTCAGAATTCTTTTCTTTCTTCTACTCTTTCCTTTATGGTATCCTGACTATGGAGGCAGTGATCTCATTTGGGGATGGGGGGAATAGGTGGGACTACATCTACTCAGCTCTCCCATGTTCCCTGATCAGGGTACTTGGGAAGTTCTTTCTCCCTAGGGTACCACACATTGGCTGTGGGCATAATGGGATTCTGTCTCAGATTCATGCGTTTAGACATTTCCCTCCCTCTCCTAATGCCACTTAGCAGCTCTCATCTAGATGTAGTGTCAATTGCTGAATCCTAGGGTGCCTGGGTGGCTCAGTTGGTTAAACAACTGCCTTTGGTTCAGGTTATGATCCTGGAGTCCCACAATCACGCTCTCTGTTCAATGGGGAGCCTGCTTCTCCCTCTGACCCTCCCCCCTCTCATGTTCTCTCTCTCTCATTCTCTCTCAAATAAATGAAATCTTTAAATAAATAAATAAATAAATAAATAAATAAATAAATAAATACTGAATGCTAGTTTTCTCAGAGAGTCTTGAGTTCTCTCCAGTCTACGCTCTGAAAAGCAGTCTGCTAGTCTTACTGCTCTTTTTTTTTTAAATTTTTTATTAACATATAAAGTATTATCCTACTGCTCTTATTACCACATTCACGTGGGGGTTTAACTTTGGGGAGGGAAATGAGGATTTGATATTTGACCTCTTCCACTTCTGTCTTCTTCTGCATACAACCTTTGAGCCTAAGGTAGTTTTCCATATCCTTTACATCATACCCTATGTTTTCTTCACTAATGGTATCATATAACTCCATGATCTAGTTCTCTAGTTCTGACTTCTAATATGTTAATGGAAATTAAAATTGTGTTTTTAAAAATTAAAAGGAAAGCCTGATTTTCAAGACCATCACCTGTCTATGGATCTAGAATTTTTGCTGGTGAACCTATAGTCTCCTCCTTTCTTATTTTATTTACCTTGTAACAATCCTAATCCTTCTGAGGCAAGTGCTACGCCTGGCAGAAAGGTGAGGTCAAACATAGAGAAATGCAAAAACATTGTGTAAGGATTATATTTCCAAATAATAGTATCCTTGTTTTCTGTTGGCATATCACCTCTCATATTCCTTTGTCCTCTGCTTCTGTTCTATCTGACATATTAGTTTGTTCAAATGTTCTTTAAATTTTATATGGCAATGATAAGGACTTACTATGTAATTTCTATATGGGACATGGTAAGATATCTATGTCACAAAAGTTAGCTCTGTCTTATCTTTGTTAATAGATATTTAGTACATGGAAGTGAGTATGTGTTTATTAGGAAACACCTCCTATGTGCCAAGTATTGAATTAAGTACTAAAGGGGGTAGGTAAGAGGCACAAGATACAAATACTCATGAGGAACTTAAAATGTAGCTGGGGAGACATGACAGCACAAGACAACCCAAGAAGGCAATATGAATTATAGGCATTGACTATAATTGCTACACAAGGTCAGAGAGTGATAAAATCAACAAAGTCCAAAGTACCTGGGGATCACTTTGTGGAGAAGTTGGCATTAAAACTTTGACAGGCTGGTAAACTTGGAAGGTACTGAAAAGTAAGATTTCAACCACAACCGGAAGGAACAGACGTGGAAAGTAGAACTGGTGAGAGTAACATGGGAGCTATTGAGCACTCTGCCTGACTGAAGATGAGGATTATATTGAAGATTTGGAGAGATAATATTGATTATATTTTATTGAATTTATATATGAAATTCATGAAATGCTCAAAAAACTTTAAAAAGATAGTATATCCAGTAGACATATTATACAATTTTAGCTGCTTCCCCCATGAGTCTCTTAAAATTCAGATTGTGAAAACTCATATCACGGGATGTAAAATGGGAAAATATTGACCCTTTAAGACAATAGCTATCATATACCAAAGTGATTTATGAACACAGGTCGCCTTGTAGAAATTCCCTAGTATGAGGATGAGAACTGGTTAGAAAACTCCTACATTCCTGATCCAAAAGGGGTAGGAGGTCTAGAGATTAAAGGTAGAGATTCCATGTCTTTGGAATAAACTGAACTTCCATTAGGAATGTCCACAAGGAGGTAGGTTGTGGGGTGTTTCCTTTTTTTCCCTCCTAGTGATAAGAAGAGGTGCTTCAACAAAACTCAGTGAGAGTTTAGTATGTGTTCCTGGAAGATTTTGGGGTGGCTGTGAAGACAGTGGACTGATTTCTGATGAATCTAAAGCCAGGGTGAGTTAGTGGGCATTTATGGCAGAGAAAGTAGAGGTGCTGAACTGAGAATAGCCCATACACCCAGGGTTTGTGGGAGAGTTCCCTGTGCAGTAGATCTGGGCCGTGAATGTGAGGGAGCAATCATGAGGCTGTCCCAGAGAGCTGCCCAGGGACTGAACTGGCTCCAGCAGATAGGAGCTGAAGGTGTTAGTTGGAGCTGTGGATGTAGTAAATGATAAAATGAGACAGTGTGACTCATATTGAGGTAGTACAGATGAAACGTCCTTGGTGATTGGAAAAGGGGAAATAATCCCTGGAAAACCTGGAAAAGCATCCACTGGTTGAGAATCAACTTTAAATACATAACAGTTCTCTTAGCTCAGTGGAGAGAAAGTAAATTTTCCTTCTCCTTTTACCTCTTGTTTCCTTACCTTCCATTTTCCATTCCACTCCCATATTCCAGAAGTATTGGGACCAAGCTTAACTGGCTGGGAAAGAGGGACATGGGGTAAAAATATAGGACCAACATCTCCCTCTTTATTGGCTGTTGGTTTCCACTTTCAGCAGATCCTAGCTATGGAGGAAAGGCAATTTAAACTTTAAATCTAATGATATACTGTATGGTGACTAACATAATATAATAAAAAATAAACTAAATCAGCTTTTTGTATGTAGCTGGGCATTCTAAATTCTAAATTGAGACTATGTTTGCTGACTCAGCATATGTTCTCTAAATTGAGAATATGTAGTTTGTAAGTAACTGTAAGGCTTTTTAAACTCCAAGTGATCAGGGTAAGGGCCTAATTCTTGTTGTCTCAAAAGATGCTACATTAGTTTAGTAGGACTGCCATAAAAACTTACCACAAACTGGGTAGCTTAGAATAAGATAAATTTATTCTCTCACAGTTCTGGAGACTATAAATCCAGAATAAGGGAGTCAACAAGGCCATGTTCTCTCTGTAAGCTCTAGGGGAGAATCGGGTCCATGACTTTCTCTTAGCGTCTGTTGTCAGCAATCCTTGGCATTCCTTGGCTTGTTCTAGTCTCTTCTTCCCTCATCACATGGTGATCTCCCTCTGTGCGCCTTGTCTTTGTGTGGCGTTCTCCTCTCTGTATGGCTCTCTCTTTGTGTCTCATCTTATAAAGACACCGATCATGTTGAATTAAGTGCCTCCCCTCCCCCCATATAACATTATTGTTTCTGGAAAGACTCCATTTCCAAATAAGGTCACACTCACAGGTACAAGGGTAGGACTTTAATATATTTCTTGAGGGACATAATTCAACCCATAAGAGATGTTATGCAGACTTTGATCTGCTTGATTCCAGCACCTTGGAGTTGGGGACTGTTGTTGGTATGAATCAAAGTCCCTTCCCAATTCTTTATTTCTAGTCATATATGCTGTATCTTTCAAAATATACTGTATGAGATTTGAGCCTAAAACAGTGTTACTTAATCTGTCTTCTATCAGGGGTGCAGCTACCGGAAATAACTTGTTATGTTTTGTTTTTTTCCTCCTGATGCCTTTACCAGTATTTCTCTTCTTTGACTTCTCTGAGCATTTTAATGAGATATTGGGGAAAGGCACAATGGGCTCTGCAAGTCAGCCTCATGCTAATCCGGTCTCCATGATTTTTTATGTTTCAGTTCTTTGTATGCATTGTCCCAGCTCCCTGGAAAGACATATTCTTACTTACCTGCCTTCCAGACTTAGCCTTGCAAATTTTCTCTCTTTTGTGAAATTTTCTTAGATGAAACAGGACCTATTGTCAGCCAATGTGTATCAGTTCAGCTATTCTGATGGACTTTTTAAAGATTATTTTTAAAATCTCCCTTTCTTGACTGTACAGTATTCTTTCTTTTCTTTTTTTTTTTAAAGATTTTATTTATTTATTTCACAGAGGGAGAGAGATCACAAGGAGGCAGAGAGGCAGGCAGAGAGAGAGGGGGAAGCAGGCTCCCTGCTGAGCAGAGAGCCCGATGCGGGCTTCGATCCCAGGACCCTGAGATCATGACCTGAGCTGAAAGCAGAGGCTTTAACCCACTGAGCCACCCAGGCGCCCTACAGTATTCTTTCAATACCTTCTGTTGCTCCAACACATTGTATATTGTTTAGTGATTTAAACTTGGTATTTACAGCAATTACTTGAAATAATTATCTAAAGATGTGTTTCCTCCACTGAACCGTATTTTTGTTGGGTCACTTTTTGTTTACTGCAATCTCTAAAGTCAGCCCATACTCTTGGCTTGCACTAGGGGCTCATGAGGTGTTTCCTGATGAGATTGAGTACTGATAAGAGTACACAAGGGCCAGTTGCTTTAAGAGAATCTTGGAGTATATCATAATTTCTTGGAGGACTTCTTTAAAGTCTTTAGCAAAATCAAGAGAAGCCAGTGCAATAGAGTGCTTGACAACTTATTCATCTTCCTGAAAGAATTTTTTTCTCCACCTGCCCAAAGACCTAAAATGACTATTTATTTATTTATTTATTTATTTGTTTGTTTGTTTGTTTGTCCTCACAGACTCTGATTAACAAACGGCAAATTCAATGATGTCCAATATGATATTATTTTAATTATTTTACCACATGGCTCAAAGAGGCAGAGATTTTCAATGAGGTAGTGAGATTTTTTAAAAAGGGGAACAGTGATAATGATAATAATCTTATTGATAATTATATTAGCTAATATTCATTAGTTCTATATCCTTTATATATTTTTATTTCATTTGTTTATAAGCTTTGTAGAGTAAGAGGAATTATTATTCTGATATTACAGATGAAATGTGAAGGCTGACAGAGTTTAATGTACTTTTCCAAGGTCACATAACTAGTAAAATGTTGTAGTGATTACAGTTATAGGACTATTCTTACAATGACTGTTACAGTCAATTAATCAATGATGCTTTTAACTGTTAACATTTGTTAAAATAACCTTCTTAAGTGATGAATTTAAAATTCTTACCTAGCTAAGTAACATTCCTTTCTGGAAATCTGTTGCTCAGACTTGAATTTCTTATCCTCCAATCTGAACATTCAGATAATGATGCAATAGAATCTCTTATGGAATACTCATCAAGATGGTTATATGCTAAGAGAGGGAATAAGGTATATTTTCATACTTTTGACTTCTATAAAGTGCTTTCCTCCTTTTTGTGGCATAGAAAAGCTCTGAAATTGCATCATATGAGCAGGGTAATCTGCAATTATTTACAGAGTCATTCCATAATACCTCATGTTATCACTTCTGTGGGAAGACAGAATAGGAAAACACCCAAGCTTTCATGAATATTTTAAAACCAATACTCAACTGCAGGAGGGAGAAAAGTAAGTTTAGATAATTGCCAATTCCATTTCAGTTAGTTGTATTCCAAGTAAATGTTCTGTCCCAACATGGCTTACATCTTATCTTTTGAAACAGCTAATGCTTTTTCTTGCTCAAGTGCTAGTTTTGTTCCCATGGGAGAAGAGAGAGAAGCAAAGAAAACAAGGCCGAGTATCTGCCACAGTTACCCATGTTCTCAGCTGTAGGAGAGGGGGTAACTTTGAGGAAACTCTTTGGTATTTATAGCAAGTATTTCCCAAGGCAGCTGCTGAATGGTGCTGAGTATTTTGCTAAATGATTTTCCTCTCTGACCTTTATTACTAATGAATCTTCTTTAAGAATATTTAAAGAGTAAAAAGGAAGGTTGTTTTTATTAATCTCTTTTCTCTTTGCCCACAGAACACAAAGAAATGGTGTTACCTGGCCAGAGATCTGCTGTTTTTTATGAAAATTCAGATCAAGGTAATGCTAATTTTGAACTGATAAGTTTTTTAGTCTGTGTAACTCTGACACATTAAACTAGTTGGCTTTCTTCGATTACTGGTTTTCGCTATTGTATAACCCATCAAAAAATTAAATCATTATCTGAAAATGGAAAGATTTATGATGATCATCCTATCTATGAAGTGAATAGTAAATTTTAAAATATATATATAGCTTATCAAAACATTATGGATAATGGTTAATTTTATGACACTTTTCTTTCATTTATGTTACTATGTGAATAGGACCTTAACTAGAAGACTGCATTCTCTTTGGAAATAGCTCCAATTAGTGTATCATATTTACAAACGATAGACAATGAGACAATTAGATTCTTATCAGGTTACAGTGATGGGACTTTTCCTTTTGTTGAAGCATTAGTCAGATGGCTTTACCTATTATTTTTTTGAATATGTGAAAATTTTGGTATAAATTCCTAGAAAACTTCATCAGGCTTCTATAAAGACACCCTTATGCAAACATATATTTTCTTTGGAAGATTGGATTATATCATACAGTTTCTGAATAGCATGTCTGATTATGCTCAACAGATTGCCCATTTGGTTGGTAAATTTTCAAATTGCTATGTGATTTATTTACATATGTTGGCCTAAGAATATGAACGCTCATGGAAATATTCTAATGACATGTACATGTAAACAAGGAATAGTTATAGTCGCAGATACATAATGTGCATATGTTTTATGAATAAAACTGCGATTTCAAAATAGTTTTTTTTACAGAAATGTTTCTGAAAGGTTAGAATTGTGATGGGGAACTAGACCCATCTCTCAATACTTTCTATTCATACAGCTATGAAGATAGGGTGACATTGTGTGCATATGAACACAAATAATAGAATTATTGAAATGTACATTATGCTGCATACTAATTTGGAATCAATTAGGTTTTATTTTTGACAAATCATTGAATTCCTAAAAACAAATGAGTGCTGAAACAAAGATAATGTTTAAATTTAATGGACATTAGCCAAAAACTTGTTTCTGAGCTTTAATTTTCAGCTGAACAAAAATTTAGGTTGAATTGCCAATTGAGGTGTTTCTGGTCCTTTCTGGCTTCCAGTTAATTCTTCAAAGATGTATAAACCCTTTAAGGAAGCAACTTTTTTCCCTTAAAACGGATTTTGAATTGTAGACACTCTATTCAAGTTTTATCTATACTAAAATGTTAATTCAAACTATAAAATATCTTAAAATGGTTAATGACATCAATTGAGGCTTGCATTTTGCATTGAACTATTAACTATGATTCTCCAAAGAGAGACATAATGAGAACTACTTGGACAATATGTGGAAGAGGGTTGAGCTGAGCTATATGATACAGGCATAAGGAGATAAGTGGTGGTAAAGTGCTTGTTGAGGGTAAATTGATGAATGACCCAGTAAAGAGAGAGGGGGAAAAAAAAGCACTGAATGAGATGAAGCCAATAAAGAGGCTCAAGGATCTATAAGCTTTAGAGTGAAAATAAAGGATGAAGAGAGTACAAACTATCCAGGATGCATTCATGTGATATTTTTTTTCCATAGGTCTGTAATTGCTAATATTCAATTTTACTAGCCTTTTGTTTCATGTATTTAAGAGGTGGATAAACTTATTTTGAACTGAGTGTAGTAAAAGAAAGAAGGATGGAAGGAGGGATATTTCCATTAACATGGTAGAGTTTTCAGAATTATGTATGCACTATAACAAAACTCGCTTCTCCTCAACATGAAAATAAAGAAACAGTCCTGTATACTGCTTGAGTCCAAGTGCTTTGGTCTCACAGAATTCCCAAAGAGCTTATGCTCTAGCATGTGTGTGTTTGTGTGCAGGTTGGGAGTGGGATGTGGATGAGTAATTGGGGGTGGAGAACATGGCGTTCACGTCATCATCTAAGTTAGACCTTTTGATTAATTGAAATAGGGGTGTTTGTGATCTTATAAAAATAAGCCCTATTAATATGACAAAGAGTGCTAATTATTTATGCTCCATATTATCTCAAATGGAATATGGACATTTAAATTTCAATGTTTAATGTACTGTTGGGTTTGTTTTACTAGTGTTTTATTGAGAATTTGTTGTATCCATGTTCATCAGGGATATTGGCCTGTAGTTCTCTTTTTTAGTGGAGTCTTTTTTTAAAAGATTTTATTTATTTATTTATTTGACAGAGAGAGAGAGAGCAAGTAGGCAGAGTGGCAGGCAAAGGGAGAGGGAATAGCAGGCTTTATGCTGTGGAGGGAGCCCGATGCGGGGCTCGATTCCAGGACCCTGGGATCATGACCTGAGCTGAAGGCAGCTACTTAACCAATTGAGCCACCCAGGTGCCCCTTTAGTGGAGTCTTTATCTGGTTTGATATCAAGGCCAATGCTGGCCTCCTTGTATGAACATGGAAGTTTAAGACATAATATTGAAGGTGCTATTTTTAGACAAATGGGACCATTCAGTTTTCCCAGTTGGACATGACAACTAACACACTTTTGTGTAGGATTAACTGTGACAGTGGAGGTCAGGGAGCAAGCTGTTGGAATAACAGGCACTTTTGTGAGTGCAGATCCTTGAAAGTTCTTCATTTGACTCTTTTAAAGGGTGTGTTTTAGTCACAATATTCTGAATTTTGTCATCCAAAGAGAGAAGCAACTTCAACTAGTCAGGTCAAAATACCCTTCTATATACCCCTAGAAAGATTATGTACAAAGATAGTGGCTGTTATTCTGTTGCATTTTTACATATGTTTATATGTCCTGGGAATAGATTGAATTTCATTAAGAAAATTTCGTGTCTATAATTTATTTTTATTATGTAAGAATATCAAGATTTTTTCTCACATATATTTAACTTTAGGCAATTGTAATGAGATATTAAGGATTTGCCATTTTTCTGATGTACTCTAGGTTGAGATCTAAGCTTAGTATAAACAGTTTTAAGAATTGAAAATAAACTGTGTCGGGGCGCCCGGGTGGCTCAGTTAAGCCGCTGCTTTCGGCTTGGATCGTGATCCCCGGGTCCTGGGATCGAGTCCCACATCGGGCTCCCTGCTCAGTGGAGAGCCTGCTTCTCCCTCTCCCTCTGCCTGTCACTCTGCCTGCTTGTCCTCTCTATCTCTCTGTCAAATAAATAAATAAAAATTTTTTAAAAAAAGAAAATAAACTGTGTCATAAGGTTAGTGTATGTTACTTAGGTTCAAGAGCACTAATAAATAGAAATAAATTGTTCAGTTATGTTTCACTGCAGTTTATTATACAGGCTGTAGGAAACATAGATGTAATATATATGTTGAGGTTTAAAAGCATGAATATCTTCTGATATTTTAAGAGCTTACTACATTACTTATATTTTATATTATTTATTACATACCTACCCTAAAGTAACAATGGAAAGTAAATCATCAAAACTTGCAGGTTGATTAGTAAGTTAATGACCATGAATTTATTTATTTTTTTAATTTTTTTTTATTTTTAAAGATTAATGACCATGAATTTAAACGAGAAGTAGAAATACTTCTATGGCATGTGATAAGAGGTGTGATGTAATTGTCACATTGCCTGAATTAGGTGCCATGTGTGATAAATGTAATGCTTTACAGAAATATAGATGTAGCATCAGGCAAAGTATGCTCCCAAAGAGTGCTTAAAGTGCAAGTCAGAGGACAGATCACTGAGCATTTTCATACAGAAGTGAATAAAAAGTAATTCTTAAAGAAGATTTACATGACAAAGAGCTATTATGATGATTTTAAAGAATTTTTTTTGGCTTTTGTGGTTTTTGTTATTTGAAAAGTTCTTGTTATGTTTTACTCTTCTTAGGATTAGATTCTGTTGGATACTTCTGCTTTTAAAACCTGTTTAAAAACTCCCAAAACTGTAAAGCATGTCACTGTCTAAAATAGACTCCTATAAATAATATTCAAGTTCTTCCATCAATTGCCTGCCTGTATTTCTTACTTTGTTTCTCTCTTACTCCACCTCCTACCCTAAATATTCTTGTCTTTTTTTATGTTGAATACTCCACTCTGAGTGCCAATCTTTCTCCCTTATTCCCAAACTTACATAACCTTAAAACTTCTCTTTAAGAAGCCTTCTGAATTCCTCATAATACTACAACTATTTCTCTCCCTTAACCCATACGCACTTGGTAAAGTCATCTAGATGCTGTAGCTGCCGCACTGTCATTTATTTGCATAGATGGCTACTAGTAGTTCTTATGTGTACAGGTGTGTATATGTGCATCTGAACAGATATCATTTTATTTTATTATATATAGGTACATCCACAGACATGGGATTTCTTTCCTTTAATGTGAACGTAAAGAAGATTCTTCTGCCATCCATTTTTACTCCCACTTTTGAGTGAAGTACACAAACTTTGAATGAACTCCTTGTATCTCCATTATTTCCACTAAAATAATATTTAAAAGCTAAAAGAGTGCTTTGTACTATGAGAGTTATAATTTGGCTATGTTTTGTATTATTTAGGATTGCCTTGAAAACTTACTGTCCTTTTATCGCATCTTTTCAATGAGAATAAAATCTAAATTCAAATACATTAACTTACGAGGAAAACAATTTTCCACTATTGAAACATTCTCTTCACCAAGGGAAGATTGCCCAATTCTATCACCCATTGGTTTTTGCCACTTTGCACAGATATCATGGAAGAAAATTCTAACCTGAACCATTCAGCTGAGGCGCTTGTCGCCCACAAGCAAAACGCTGCCTTATAAAGACAATACCTATAGCATATCTCACATCAGAACCTATAGGAAAAAAAAGTTATATTGTAATTTGCCACCTCATTCATTTATGTAGTCATTCATTAAATCAGTGTTTACCTACTATATTCATCAGTGCTCTAGTTGGAGTGGGGGGGTACATGCAAAACTTGAGAGTCTCTTGTTCTACTCACATACACGCATACACACTTTACATACGTATATACATACATACATACACATATATAGAGACTACAGAACAAATCTCTTTATATGCCTATAGAAGCATGCTGTATGCTCCTTATCATTTTTTTAAAGATTTTATTTATTTATTTGAGAGAGAGAGATTACAAGTAGGCAGAGAAGCAGGCAAAGAGGAAGAAGCAGGCTCCCCACTGAGCAGGGAGCCCTATGCGGGCCTCGATCCCAGGACCCTGAGATCATGACCTGAGCTGAAGGCAGAGGCCTTAACCCACTGAGCCACCTAGATGCCCGCTCCTTATCATTTTCCCCAAGTTCAATATCTTCTGTGTTCTTCTATGCATCATTATTCATGTAGATGGTTGGAAGCCATTAAAGCTCTCCCTGAAAGGTATTTTTAAGTTTGCAATAATTGTTGAATCTCATGACTAAGAAGTTTGTGGCCATTTTGAATGTGTGTGTATGTTTGTGGATATGCAGTCTGAAATAAAATATTCCCAGTTTCACAGTATTTTCTTTAGGCTAGGATCCTAAAAGTACCTAAATACTAGGTATGGAGGTTGGGAAAGGGTGATTGTTATTTAGAAAATGGAGATGAAATTAATGACTATTGGGGTTGCAGCAGGGCCTTTGGGAGTTGGGGCTGTCTGGGAATTGGTACTTCCCAGTAGAGGACTAAGAACTTTAAGGGACTTGGTTCTTTTAAGGCTTTAGCATGTGTGTTAATTTTCATTTCTTTGGTTTTACAGTACTAACATTACTTTGGAAGGAGAGTAAATCATTGCAAGTAGAGTAGTGTGCTTTGGGCAGAGACAAATAATTTATGACATGGGGTGTCCACTAGACTTTGCAAGTGTATATGTATGTATGTTTGTCCCTTTCTCTCTCTAGTTATATATATTTTTAATGCATTTGGCATTTAAAAAATTATGCCACTAGATGTCAGCAGCAACCTCCCAGGGTTCCTGTGGCCTTAATTCATGACAACAAATTGGTACTCTATTAGAACATCTTATCTGAGAATAGTAAGTACCTATTTTGAAAATTTAAGAGGCAATTTTTGAGTTATGAGGAGGATTACAAACATCATAAAATGTTTTGAAATTATTTTTTAAACTGGTTTCTGTTGACATGGAACAAGTTACTTTAAGTTCCAATGTTCTCTCTACCGATGAGATGACATGAAGAACAATGTATGCAGCTGAGTAATTTGTCAGAAGTTGTACTTGATGCCAGATCTCTAAACTTCTGTTTCAATGCTTTATGATTCATTTATGCCATGAGTGCATGAGTATTTGTGCTTGGGTTTATTTCATTCTGTTTTTGTAGAAGCATTTTGGTATTACAGCCCGTCAGATTGTGTGGTATTAATTTTTCAGCATCCACATCTGTGTATTGTTTATTTAGTCATGTCTAAACTTTCTTGGATCTGTGTTCTGTTGTTATAAGACACTCAGAACACTTTGATAGATGCCAAAGACTCTGGTAGGTATTTGCTCACCAGTAGACAAGGAAAACAACCTAGAAATATGAAAAAAATATGTATTTTCCATGAATTATAATACATATAATTGCTTAGTTCTTAAAACAGCAGGTAAGATGATCTCAAATGTTTTTTTCCAGAAATTAATAAGGAAACTATAGTACTGACCAATGTTCAGTAGATCCTAATAGCATTATTTTAAGTTATGCAGTTAATACCTGGTCAAATCAGATTCACATTAGCAGAATGATTCAAACTAATCTGCTGGATTTTAGTCATGAATTAGAACTCAAGTGATTGACTATTAGTTGATCAAGTACCAAACAGATTTTTAAATAACCTTGAAAAAGTTATGAATAACCTATGTATTAAAAAATACATATATCTTAGGAAAAGCTGGAAATGAGAACTTTGAAAATATTTCTTTTCCTAAAACCAGTTCTATCAAGGAAGATATTAATGTAAATGTTACATCCTTATCACTTTTAAGATTTTAAAAATTGTTTTAGGTGGTGCAATGAGGTAGGGGCTAACTCAACTAGTATGTGGGCCAAAGAAATAATTCCTTTCATACAGAAATTGTCATATTTGAGAGTTATTGGTTTAACTTCATAAGAGTATCCCTAAGTTTCTTATTTTTTGCATTTCTGTTGTAGAGCTACTAGTAAAAGGGACGCACCGAGATTTCCCCCAAAGATTGTGTTTATTATTCTTTAATTTTGTTTGTAGATGGTAAGGCAAACATTTGAAATCATGCTACAGTTACTTGACACGTGTACTTTCCTCCCATGGACCAGGTGCAATAAGTAAGTGCCATTAATAAATGGAAGGCACATTATTAGCCAGATGTTCAGTTAAGGAACTTTCAACATGAAACCTGGTGTGGAAGCACACAGCTGGCTTGATATAAAACAGTCCATCCTATGTTTCCAGTACTTAACCTTCTAGAAGGGGTTGGGGCTGAGATGTGACCAGAGCATCTGCCGGCAGTCTGTCTCTTTCATCTTTTACAAATAGTTAAATGACACAATGTTCGTGAAGTATTTTGAATAAAATGCTGCCAATTCTAAACAAACTATTCTAGTTCCACATCAAGAAACTGACTCCTGCTTCCATATATACCAGTGCATTTTTCCTCAACGTGTTCATTTGCTGGTGCACTGACATGGAGTCAGTTAAAGTATAGAGAGGGTCAGGTTACCTTCGGGCTGTGCCAGATATTTGCACACCTCAACCTGACAATCAAGAGCCATTTTTCTGCTGCTGCATTGTAAACCTTCTCAACCTAATTTCCACCTGATTCTTCACCCAGATGTTGTCTCATAACCCATACACAGGGATTGATCCACCCTGTGTATGATTTACTTATTTCTACCTTGATAAATTTTCATTTACCATTTCTCTTCCCTCCTCTCTCCTAACTTCTTTTTCTTCCTTTCAGAGACAGAAGACGGTAACAGGGACACTTGTGGGAACCAGATGGTCTATATTCAAATCCCCTGTTGGTGATTTATTAGCTTACTACTACTAGACAGAATGCAAGCTCTTTAACCCACAGTCTCATATTGGTTTCCTGTACAAAACCATGGAAAAAATACTTAAATAATTGAGTTAATTCTAGTATCAACTTAAGATATTACGTTTAACTTACAATAGCTATTGGCACATAGTAAGTGCCTAATATATACTAACTACTGTTAATTCTGTCAAATTAATCTGAAAACTCAATTCATAAAATTTAGTCTCAAACTGATTATCCTTCACACAGTCATTATTAATCTTATTGGTGTGTGTTTGCAGCTGTACCTGTACTACTTGTACTTTCATATTTGATGACCTACACATCTTATCCCCTTGGTATATTATGCACATAATCAAAAAATAGGATAATGATCCTTGCCATAGCCATACCTAGGGTTTTTGCGAAGACAAAATTAGAAAATAAAGGTAATAATGAAATTAGTGATGATTACTGCTTATCCTGCTTTTGTTACATGTGAGGAACAGGACTAGGAGCTTTATTTACATTGTGCTATCACTTAGCATACATGTGTTTTGTGGATGATGGACAGGGAGGTGGCGATTCACTTTAAGACCTATAGAGAAAAGAAACAGCAAAATATCTGAGTACAAAAGTCAAATGGAAATGGAAATATAGAATTGGGTTCACAAGAGAATTTACAAACTGAAGCGGAGTCTGTAAATTGTCACAGAGTTCTCCTGAAGTTCTGTAACTGGATACGTGACTTACCTGAGAGAGAGAGACCGAGAAGGGTCACTATGAAAGAACAGCCCCTCCCCTCAGTACACGTACTCACACAGAAAGGTGAGCCTCAGAGGCACGTAGGTCTCTAGTTCTTGTAAACATAATATATAGATATAATATAAAGATATAATTATGTTTTCTTGGAGCTAATGCATTTATTCTTTTAAAGTCCACCATTGAAAATTGTATCAAACATAGAATTATTGTGTCTGAAAAATACTAGGAGAGAGAAAATTACTCTTGCCCTAATTTTTGGCCAAGTATAAATATTGTTAACAACAGCAATTAATCATACAATAAAAATGTTACCGCCCATTTTGCAAGGAAGAAGTTTGCTATTTGATCTAATTGATGATTTGATAGCTGGGCATAAATCAGATTTTAGAAATTCATATCGGGTGTATGAACGGCTTTGGAGATCACCTACTTTTACTGAAAATAAGTGATGTGCTTCCCATTATGATACGCTTACTTTTTCTTTTAAATTTATTAAATTGCTAAAAATTTAATTAATATTGTCTCTTTATTAGACCTCATACAGCATGTGGTTGATATCTCATTTTTAATTTTGTTTTTGGAGTTTAACTTGGGAAACCTTTTCTTCCTTAGGAAGCTATCCCTCTCACATTCTGTGTGGTACTGGCAGATTATGGATAATAATAATAGCAAATATTTACTGACTACTTTTTTGAGGTCAGGCACTGTTTTAAACAGAGTACTAAGATTTAGTATGGTATCGCTGTTTCATATTTGTCATAATAACACTGTGGAACAAACACACAAGGAGCAAAACTCATGGGCACAGTCTACACATTGGGTGGTCTTAGCTGGATTTGCTTATATATCCTCAGGCAGCTGAAGTCAGCTGTGGGTTGGTTTTGCTGATCTTGGCTGAGCTGTCCTATGTGTCTATGATTTTGGCTGGGAGAACTGGGCTGACTCAGCTTTGTTCTACTTGATTGCTCTTCCCTCAATAGTCTAAACTGAGCTTGTTCTCCTGGTAGTATCAGGGTTCTGAGAGACAAAGAGCAGAAATACTTAAGAGATTTTTAGGCCTATGCTTAGAACTGGCACAAAGTTACTTCTACCACGCTCTATTGGAAAGTAAATCTCAGGGTTACCCTGGAATCCAAGGATAGAGAAATAGACTCCACCATTGAATGAAAGGGGCTGCAAAATCACATTGCAGTTGGTTGAATACAGAAAAGGGCAGAACTGGAGTAAGTTTTGCCATCAGTCTATCAGAATCTCCTTTCTACCTATGAGAAAATGGAAATTTAGTGAGATAAATAACTTGCTTCTAGGTAAACTTTACCTGGCCTATAATGCAACTTCATCTTCCAGAACCCAGAATTGGACAACAAAGTAATCACAGTCCTTCCATGAGACTTGGTATACAAGAAAAATATTTCCTTTAGGTTCAAAAATTGTCAGAATGTTGACTTAGCATTGCCAGTAATCTTTTGTTCTGCTATTTGGAGAATATACTGAGACAGTTGAAAAAGAGAGAGACACAGAGAGAGAGACAAGAGACAAGATGCAAGAAGCAGAATGATTAGCATGTAGGAGAAAGATGAAATTGTATCACTAGAGGCACTAGATGCAGCCATACTTGAAACTTTAAGCTAACTATTTCTTAAAACAGTAAGTTTACTTTTTGTTGTTAGTCTAGTTTGACTAAGGCTTCTATTACTGAAAGCCTGAACTACTTTATTAAACAGTGATGGATTATTTTTACAAAAATGGTTACAGCAATATATCTAGTCTTATGTACATTTCCTTGTGTACCCCCTTGGCACTCCTTATCAAAAAGTGAAGACTATTTTCACCTGAATGGATTTGTGTCTTCCCTGATGAGCGGACTACTGCAGAAGCAGTGCTATAGGACATCCAGAGCTAAGTCATAAAGAGGGTACAAAAATCTTTCTGGACACTTGCATTTGGAATCCAGTCACCATATTGTGAGAAAAGTCCAGACCTCAAGGTATTTTGACTGATGGTTCAACAGCCAATAGTCAACATTATCTCCAGCCATGTGTGGGGACAAGCTTTCAGATGATTCCAGCTCCCAGCCTTGCGACAATTCAGGTCATGATGACTGGAACAGAGATGCACTATCTTCCCATGGGCCCCCAAGTTACAGATTCATGAAAAAAAAATGTTATTGATTTAAGCCACTAAATTTTGGGGCAATTTGTTAGAGAGCCATGGATAATTACACTCTTATCCTGTAGCTCTTTCTTAGGATTCTCTTTTCTTTTCTTTTCTTTCTTTCTTTTTTTTTTT